>WSFP011406587.1:0-25400 GCA_009831015.1 Picea engelmannii
AAAAATAAAGAAAAAAAAAATTAATATATTATAAAGAAGTTAGTAATCATAATTTAGAAAATCAAAAATATTATTTTGTTTTAGTTAACTTAAGAAGAAATTCAATATTGTTAAAATAAGAATTGATTGTCATAAGCTTCATAATGAAACATGTTGTTAAACAACTTCTTAAAAGCTTTGGGATGAAATAATTCATCTTTGTGATACTAAGAAAATGTAGAATGAAAAACATTTTTTTCTTAAAATGTCATATGTATGCACATCAAATTTCAATTTTGAAATATTTGTAATGATATCGACTTTTATAAATTCTTATTTCATCACAACTAAGAAGATTTATAAAAGTTTATTTTTAATCTTTTTTATGATAAAAAATAAAATTTTAAAACAAACTAATTAATCTCTTACCCTTTTTTTAGGCATGATAAATCAAAGTTGGTCTTTGTGAATGGTTGTCATCATCATTTTACATACATGCATATCATAACAAAATTAAATTAGATTTTTACTAAAATCTTCATTTTGTTGGAAATAATGCTTTAAATGAACATTCAATAATATTAGGCAAATCTTGAATCATTTCAACAATTAGACACCTAAAACAAATCGAAAAGTGTACATAGAATAACAACCAGAAAAAATGTTTGCAAGGTTATCCACAATGTGAGATAAGGGGCACTCATACAATCATTTTTATCTTCACTAAATCTGATAGGAACTATGTCAAAAGTCATAGTTCCACTCTTGTATTGAAAACTTTGCTCAAAAAAAAGATGAAACTTTGATTCATCTAAAAAAAACTACCCTCATTAAACATGGGGTAATTTAAATACCCTACATACAACAATGTTATCCACAAAAATGCTACCAAATACTAACTCCATCCCCATCTCCATCCAAATATTAACCCAAACACATATCATATCCTACATTTATCTTACAATCCCTATCCAAATATTAACCCAAATACCTATCATCTCCAACATTTATCTTACAAGAGCATGATCATGTATATAACACATGAATACAACAAATTGCATATATTTACTCATAAATAAAAAGCATGAAGCATATATTTACAAATAAATAAATAATATATTTACAAATAAATAAATAAAAGCATGAAGGGCTTTTGGCTTGAGTGCTTATCTTCGTGAGGAATAGAATTAAGTAAACAATCAAACCCCACAAAAATTTAGTGTGAAACTTGTCATATCAAGAAAAGTAAAGTGGTTTTTAAAACTCAATATAAATGAGAACTGTGATATAATTATTGATAACATGGTATATATAGGTAAACAATAAACAAAATAAATGTATTAATAATAATATTTAAGTTGGTTAATTTTAATAGAGAAAAATTGCCATGTTAAATGTAAAATTGAAAATAAAATGAAACTATAATAATAAAAAAGATTTAAAAACTAAATAAAGGATCATAAATTCATTTAATATCTATTTAAAAAATAAATTAATTAAAATAAATAAATGATCATAAATTCATTTAATATCTATTTAAAAAATAAATAAATTATTATAAATAGTGTATCTAGTATATAATAATTTATTATTTAATTTAAAAATAAATAAATTATTATAAATTCATTTTAACATTAATTTATAAGATTATTTATGATATCTTTGTATATGACAACAACAACTTGGAGAAAGTGAATTCATACAAATATCTTGGAATTGGTATTCACCACAAGCTCAACTAGAATTATAGCATTGAGAAAAAGATTATTGGGGAATGGAAAGCTTATTATGGGCTTGAAAACAATTGTAAATCAACCGATCTTTGGAATTGGGATAAGAAGAAACTCCTTTTTCAGACTCTTGTTACACCTGTTATTCTTTATGGATGTGAAGTATGGGGTTGTAGTATCTCTCGTGAATCCTGGAGAAAGGTAGAGCAAATACAAAAGAATTTTATAACCTAGAATCTCAAAATTAAAGGAAATATGACCTATCCCATCCTCCTCTTAGAAACAAGTCTCTCCCCCATTGAGAGAACAGTTATGACTAGATACCTAATGTATAAGAACAAGTTAAATAACATGGAAGACAAAAGGCTTCCTAAAATTGCTTCAAATTCGAGTCGTAACCACCATTGACTCGAGCGAGGATGGCATAAAGATGCCCGGTCTTGGCTAAACTATTGGGGAATCATGGAAGACACCATTTTGCATAATAAAGATACTATTAAAAATATCATCAAATCAAAATTTAAGGAGAAAGTGTGGTGTGATAAAGAGTTAGAGGAAAAAAGAAAATTAAGGTATTATAAGGATGTAATCAACCCTAATATAGAAGATCAATATTATCTATTTGTTTTGACAAGTGTAAAGAAAAAAATAAGCATTGCTAAGAAAAGAACAAATTCTCACGAGCTCCATAGTGAAACTGGGCGTTGGTCAATTCCTACAACGTTGTGGGATGAAAGAGTGTGTCACATTTGTGACACAAAGAAGGTTGAAGATGAAAAACACTTTCTCTTAGAGTGTCCATCCTATACCCAAATTAGATCTTATTTTCAAAATATTTGTCACACTACCAACCTTCCTAACCTCTTAACTCAAAGTGTGTGTTTATTTCCGATTCCTTATCGAGATGATGACACAAAACATTGGTAATTTTTTCTACAGTATACAGAGTAGGGTAAAGGGGCATGCAAGATCAAATGATATGTATTGTTATTGCATGATTTGTACTTGTGCAAAGACCACCACAAGTAGCCCAAACCTTGTGTAACTAGAAGAAATCCTACCATTGTCACTTTAGTAAGAAATCCCCTCATTTTAGTGATGGAAGAGATCCACCAAAAGGGAGGCTTCCCTAGTGACCTCAAGAAATCAAAGTAGCAAGTTTGTTAGCCAAGCCTATCGCCCCCTCTCTTAATCACCTAAGTCGATGCCTAGGTCAAAGCGAAAAGAGGTATGAAGCTCGTATGAGTACCTGCCTAGACCAAGAACAATTTATAACATATATAATGTGATTTCCAAGTACAAACATATAATAAATGCCTCTTCAGGACACTAGACAACTAAATTGCTATGGTTGTTATGAAATTGCAGGAGTAGATAATAGTACAAAAATAGTGAAACAATTATAATAGTAGCAAGAATTACACTTCCGAATTGTAACAATTGATGATGAAAACTTAGCATTTACTCAATAGAACATTACCCAATTGTTAGGTACAATTTCTAGGCAAGTTAAACCACCATTAAATCAATGTATGTAGCAAATGAAAGTGTATTAAGATGGTTGTAGAAAAGTTTTGCAACAACAAGAAGTTTGCAATCATATTAGCTCAAGTTAGTGTTAGTAAAGTTAGTAGATAGCTTGAGAGATTGAGAATAAAGAGTTTGTTGATCACTTTCACCACAAGAGAGTTTTTAAAGATTAGTGTCTTAGGGCTATGGAGTCTTTAAAACATCAAATGCAACTTACTTGGAAGTTGATCTAGATGTACAACCAAGAGGTATGATTCAATCTCTAAAGTGGTAGCACATTAGGGCCTTAGAGTTTGAACCTTGAGGAGAGGGATCTTCTAGGGTGAAAGCCCTTTTGGGCCCTAGAAACCTTTTCTCCCTTCTTGTAGCTTCACCTAGGTCAAGAAATGAAGAGTCTAGGGCTAAAATCCTAAAGTGTTAGCACTTTAGATCTTTAGGACTCTAACCCTAGGTAGGATTTCCTTCACAAACTTTATGGATGAAATTAACCTTATGAGAGGAGGAAGCATTGATGCTCCTCTCTTAGGGTTTTACCAAGCAAGACCTTCAATATGAACAAGTAAAATTCACCATGAAACAAAATTGCAGAATAAACCTTGATTGCAACAATATCCCAAAAATAACGAAAATTTCAGAAGTGGTTCTCTCTCAATGGAGAGAAATGTGATGAAAATGAAATGATTTGCTAGCCATATTTATATGGAAACCCTAGCAATCTCAAAAGACTCCAATGAAAAGTCATGCCTCTACAATTAGAGGCCGGCCTCTCACTTTGTCCTTACATTTTATAAAAATTAAAATTACATGAAATAAAACCCTAAAGAGTGTGACATAAGGCTAGGAGTGAGAGGTCAAAGCTATATGAAGAGGTATTTGAGCCTCCAAATGCCATGTGTCACTCTCTCATGTGCTAGGATCCATGCCATATGCCTCATCCCATCAAACCACCATGTGATCAATCAAACCCTAGCCCAAGATGACATCAAGGGCTTAGAGGGGTTATTCTTTAGGCCTCAAAAGACCAACGTCCAAGTGGATAAAGGTGCAAGCTCATCCTCCAATGATGTTGGGATGCCTCCAAAGAAAACATCCTTCATCTTCCATGTGCAACGCTCATCATCAATGATGTTCCAGACATGGGGTCTAACATTCATCTCATGGGCTTCAAGCCCCTATGAAGGTCAAAGTGGCACAGTTCCTTCACAAATAGCTTTCACCAGAAAAGGTCCTACAAAGACAAACAAGTACACCCTTCAAGGGTTAGAATTCGTATGAATCATGCCAAGTAAGCCACATTTAATAAGAGAGACACCCAAAGATGTGCATCAAATCCCCCTTTTCAAATTAAACAAATGCTCAAAGACCTTATAAACTTTTCTCAATTTAGGTATGGGAGGGGTGTCAAGGTTCCCTATTGGGTAGGCCAATCCCCAAGTCTATGAATATTTCCCAAGAAGACCCCAACTAAGTCATGTAGTGAATATGAGGTGGATTGTGGTAAGAGGTCTAGTCATGGGGTTCTTGATATACAAGGGTTCATAATGTCTCATTTATGGGTGCCTTTGTGGAGGGTGTGTTTCCCTTCGTCTGCGATGCAACATTTTTCCAAGCCCTTTTATTGCCATTACTTTATTATGGTCTGAAACATTGAGTACTATGTACAATGGAAAGTAAGGAGTACCACAATGCCACTTGAAGCTAGAAACAAATAAAGTGCCATATGCAACAGAAAGTAATAAACACTGCAAAATGCATTTCCTCAATAAGTGAGACACTTATTAATTATGTGTTTGTTTTTTACAAGTCCTTCATTTTTTGTGGAGAAACACTTTTATTTCTCTGAGGACCTTAGGGCGAGCATCTGGAAGGATAATGTGTTGGCCCTTGACCAAGTTTTTGTTGGACAACTGAGAGGGGGGGGTGAATCAGTTGTTACCATGCTTAAACAATTATGCTTCTTTTAAACTCTTTGCTGAGACACTAAATGATGATCACAATAATGCAGGGAAATAAACAATGGCACATTCAGCATCAGTCACATATATGAGAAACACAGAGACAGATATTTTCTAAGGAAACCCATACAGGGTAAAAACCTCTTTTCTTTATATGATAAGTAATAGTTACATTCTTTACATTATCATACATATGAGCACCAACTCATAATGAGGCTACAACCTCTGATTTGCAAGCTGCAACTTGCTGAGAGCACCAACTCTCAGTTTTCTCTAGCACCCACTAGAAGGAAGCACCAACTCCCTGGTTTCTCTAGCACCAACTAGAAGGAAGCACCAACTCCCTGAGTGTTTCCAGCACCAACTGGATGGAAGCACCAACTTCCAATCATACAGGAACCAACCTGTAAAACAGAGAACAAGAGTTCTCCCTTGCACCACCGTTCCACCCTGTTTTCTCTGGCTGCAACCAGATGGAAGCTACAACTCCCTGTGTTCAAGCACCCACTTGACCCTCTGAGGACAACAGTCCTCCCAAGCACCTCCCTACCTCCCTAAAATATTAATCTTTGAAACTTAAACTCATTATAGCACAATAAAGTTATTCAATGGCTTACCAGCCTTGTCGTTGTTCTGTTACTCTGCTCTGCCCTGTCTGCATCAGTGTCTTCTGCACCCACCTTGCACTTTCTATTCTTCTCCATTTTTACTCTCTGCACCATGTCCCTTCCATGCAACCTTCCTCTGCTGTGTATTTCTACTCCTGTGCACTACCTCCTTGCTCACACTTCGATCTTTCTACACAGCGACCACAACAACTCCAACTGCAATGGCAACAACAACCTCATCTCTTCTCTGCACTCTATACTTATAGTTTCTGTGCACCTCGTGCATGCAATGTGTGCCCACCTCTGCATGCTCACACCGTGCCCATATCCTCCACCTCTCGAGTGCTCTGCCTGATACTCATTTTCATCTTCTCTGGCCCTTTTTCCATGCGTTCAGCATCACTGGGTGTTATGCTGAGATTCCTCAGCCTCTCTGGCAGTTGAGACTCTTCGTCTTCTATGTAACAGTCGAGCTCATCCTTTCTGTTTCAATCACAAGCTCTTTTTCTTCCAGAATCGCCCACCATGCACAGTCTGTCTCATTTTCTTTTACACCCCCCTCACCGACGGTTTCACTTCGCCTTTTCTCAGCCAAAACAAGAACACCTGTCTTAGCAACTGAAACGCTAACTAATTTGTCATTATCAGTCCATTTCTCTTAACGGATTCATAACAGAAGTGTTAATGTGTGGGGAAGAACAGCAGCCCTCCGATCAATACTTGATCCAACGGTTCAGATCTAATCGAGATTTCACTCATCGCGATTTCGGCATTTGCGATGTCAAAATTCACAAGTCCTCCGGACTCGCGATTCTCCGATTCCCGATGGATCCTTTCATACGCTAGCCCTCCTGAGCTTAGCTCCCGGTCAACGTGACCTTCACTCCGTGACCACAACCTTATGTCTCTCTATCGGGGTTTTGGGGTTTTCAGTGACGAGATGCACACGTACTCGGAACACCCGATTCTCCGATCCCCGATGTGCTCCTTTCCCGAGCTTTAGCCCCTTCCGGCTACACAATGGTCCATGTGCCCGTCAACACATGACCTTAGTCAAACCTCTCATCGGGGTTTCGGCATTTTCGAGGTCATCATGCACATGCCTATAGAATTCCCAATCCCCGATTCTCCGATGAAGGAAATCAACGGTCCAGATCTCATTCTTATCCAACGGCTGTGATTACATCGCGAAATCGCATATCGCGATTTCAGAGTTCTTGATGTTAAGAGATTTTGGCATTACAAAGTCCCGATACTCCGATAGGGGTTGTGATCAACGGTCCAGATCACTTCTTATCCAACGGCTGTGATTACATCGCGAAATCTCATATCGCGATTTCGGAGTTCTTGATGTCAAGAGATTTTGGCATTACGAAGTCCCGATCTCCGATACTCTGCTGACGTCACACGTGGTTTGACATGTGTTAAATACTGCCACGTGTCACTCTGAGTCTTGACTTACCTGTGCCTGAAGTGTTGAATCTGCCTGCCACCTGTCATTACTAGGTTGTGCCACGTGTCCCTAGCTGACGTGGACTGTTGTCGTGAATTAGATCGACGGTCTAGATCTCATGTTGATCTGACGGTTCAGATTCAGTCGGGATTTCGCATATCACAAAATCGGGGTTTTCATTGCATTGTGTTCTTTGCATATTGAAATCTCGATCCCTGAAACTCCGATGAAGCCTCCTATCTACAAGTGGATGGTCCAGATCTCTGCTTGATTTAATGGCTGCGATCAAATCACGAAATCGCATATCGCGATTTCAGGGTTTTCGATGTCAAGTGAATTGGACATTTCAAAGTCCTGATCCCCGAATCTCTGATGAAGCCTCCTGGCTGCCACGCGTCCATACGAATGGACGGTCCAGATCCCGTCGAAATTTCACCTTGGATTTTCCCGATGATAAACCTTGTGTAGCTCCTGTCCGATCTGACGGCTAGGATTCTCTCTCCAATATCCCGATGACTTGTCTGGGATTTCTCCTCTGCACACTAGGGCTTAACCTCCGTGCACTTTCTGCATATCCTATGGTTGACGGGTATCTTCTTCCAATATGATGGCTCAGATCACTTCTTTTGCACGCCAACTCCTGCACTTAACATCTGCACAGCTTCTCCCGATCCAACAGCTGTCGGGATTTCCGAGTTAGATCCAACGACTCTCGGTCTCTTTCCTGAGCTTCCTGTGTGTATAAGAACGTTATTCCTCCTGAGCTTATTCTCCGCGAATCCTTAAAGGATTTCGACATCTGCTTTCGATCATTCACCTCTCTGACCCTTCCATCTTCACTGTTGTACTTAAGCCATCATCACTACTGTACTTTCCATCAATGACAAGTCTATGTTGCCTGTAAAACATGCCAACAATCCTTACCCATGCCATCTTCATTGTTGTACTTGCCATCAATGACAAGCATATGCTACCTGTTAAACATTTCCAACAGTTTTGAGATAATCTTGGTCATGTTTGACCTTTTTTGGGACTTCGACAACTTGTCGAAGATGGAGCGCTAGACGAAGCGGAGATTGTGGAATCTCGACCCACTTTTGGGTCCCTTTTTGGGTTTTGGGAATATGTAATCGGAAAGGGATGTTGACCCGTGGGTTTACCCACGCTTAGGCCACTTTTGTATGTATAAATAGAAGGATATGCAAGAAAGTAGTAGTAGTCGAATATTGTATCTATGTGATATAGGCTAAGTGCCAAGAAGGGATCTGTGTGATCAAAGGTTTTGTGCATTCTGTATAGATTTGCAGAGGTTACCGCAAGTCCCTGTGTGAAGATATAGAAGGATTTATGTTGTAGGGCAAGGAAGAAGGATCTAGCGAGATACACAGATCTTTTGTCCTATGCAGAGTAAGGGTTTCTAAGGCTCTGTGCTTGTAACTGATTGGCTGACGATAATAAAGAAGAGTTGGCGGACGTAGCCCCAGGGTGGGGGTGAACCACGTAAATACGGTGTTGTCTGCTTTGTGCCTTGTTTTGATGTGATTATTTTCTTAGTGATTTGAGATGAGTATATAGATCTGATATGTATGCTTATGCTCAGTGCTTATGGTGCGTAAAATGTTAGATATGATCCATATGTATATGCTAAGTGCCTGATCAGTTAGATCTGAATAACATGTTGATGCTAAGTGCTTGAATATTCTAGTTCGTCGTGAATGTTGTGAAGCTCTTTTATACTAGCTAAGTGGTTATTGATTGCACAATAAAGAACCAGCAGTGTTAAGTGTTATATTAAGAGTTATAATCACAGATTTGTGTCCCAACTAAGGTTGCAGACACTTGAGTCCTGCAACCACCCCTGCCTCTACCTCAGGTGAGACTTCATCTTCTTCGCAGGTGTTATCGAAAGGGCCGGTAGTTAGGGTTTTGTTGGTGCGTTGTCATAGCGTTGAATCCCGGGTCTGCCCCTGTGCCAACAAATGATTATGTTGCCAGGACATGAAACTGTGATTGTTGGGAACTAAGAAAGAGGAAGCTTTGTGCAAAGATTCATCCTGAAACTGTGAAATATCTATGCGTAGATTTGTGCCCTAGTGCACAGTGTTCTACTTGATCTGTAAATATTTGTACTAAAGAAAGAAGGTTAGATCTGAGAGAAAGAAGCCCGATCTGAAGAGAGAAGGCCAGATCTGAAAGAAAGGAGGTCGGATCTGTAGAAAAGAAGCAGGATCTAAAAGCTTTGTGCTCCAAGAAAGGTAAAAGCGAGAAGTTATGATTAAAAGAGATAAGATATGTAAGCTTTGTGCTCCGTTAAAGGTAAGAATAGTTAAAAGTTCTTAGATCTGAAAGATTTGTGCTCTATAAAAGTAAGAAAGGTGGAATTGTTAGAGTATGGATCTAGGTATATCTGATAGGTTTTGTCCTAGTTTGAAAGCTAAGGTATTAATAAATGAAAGAAGGTTTGATATGAATAGAACTGATAAGAATAATGAAAGATATGTTATACCTATGCATAGAAAGAATGTTTGGACTAACAAATGGATGCAGGATCCTAGAAAGAATTTGTTGCAGGTTCGCTACCATGATCCTTGTGCGCAGTACAGAAAAGGTTGGGGATCATTTAATAGAAAGTTAGGATTAACCCTCTGTTACAGTTGCAGAAGACCAGGACATCTTGCTAAGGAATGCCCTGGCAAAAGACCTAGTTGTCTCTGTTGCAAATCTATGGACCATGAAGTGTTGGATTTCCCTAGAATGATCGTTAAGCTTGAAGGAATGAATTTGAATCAAGGAAACCCTAAGGCAGATCCAGAAAAGGCAGAACCCCAGCAAGAATTAGAAAAGGTATTGATACAAGTGAAAGAGACCCTAAATGACCACTGATATGTTAGCTTATCAGAGATCTTCAAAGAGAAGGAATGCATCAAAGCAAGAATAGGGTACTTCGACATTGATTGTGTCCTGGATGAAGAAACACAGATGAATATTATGCCACAAAGAACCTGGGAAGCTATAGGAAGGTCTGATATGATCCCTTACCTAGGAGGAATAAGTTTATTCAGAGGAAAGCTAGTAAACCTATGTGGAAGGCTCCCCCGAATACCTATGACTGTCAATGGAGCTTCGACATAAGAGGACTTTGAGATTATTAAGTTTGTTGAAGACAGAGCCCCGTTTACCATGCTAATAGGAAAACCTTGGATTGATAGAGATCAAGCCAGACGAAAGGAGGAAGAATAAGTTTTGGAAAAGAAGAAGCAAGAGTTAAAAGACTTTATGACCAGAAGGATCGTGCACTTGATTGAGGAACAAAAGAGCAGATCGTAGATATTTAATACTAGCAACTCAGATGTCGAGGCTAAGAGAACACTAAAAAAACCCTAGAATATTGAATTACCTATCCCAGACAAGGAAGAAGCATTACACAGGAACCCTAGGAAAAAATTTCAACAGTGTGAAGTAACTAAGACCAAAGAAGAAAAGGCTCACAATGATAAAAGCATTACCGAGACGAAGTTCACTGGAAAGAAGGATAGAAAGTTAAGAAAGAAAAGGGCTAATACTGAAAGGTTACAGGAGGTTCTAAAAGAGACCTTGCAGAAAGAAAAATTGCAGAATTGGAGCTTCGTCGAGATATCAGAACAGCGACATAGAGTACTTCGCCATGATGAAGCAATATAGTTGTTGGACTGATATATCCGTTCGACTTACGCCCCGAACGGGCAGAAAAGCAATAAAGAGGCATCATCAAACCCTTGGGTCGCGCCATAACGGATCGAACAGAAGTTAATGGAGGGTCATGACCATTGTGAGCCAACCGTTATCAACTTACCTATTTAGCTCGCCGTGCCATGCACGAAGAACACTTTTGCCAAATCGAGAATTTGAGCTCGCAAGCTTGACTAATATTGTCCAGTGATCATTATGCTCTTGCTTTCCATCTTATTGTTGTGTCTACATTACTTCGTCAATCCAATATTATTAACCTTGAGCGCGTATGTCCGGAGAGCTTAGCACACTTGAAGAATATGCGAAGGAACTACTCGTTGATCTCAGGACCGAGAAAGTCATGTCGGAAAGAAGGATGTCTGGAGGTGTGCAAGCATCATCGACAGGAGGAGTCCAAGCTTCTCCCTCGACTATTCGCAGAGTAGGAACTTCCAGAACCACGACGGAGACACGAACGAAGCATAGATATGATCTCATGAATGCCAAGTTGATTCCAAGCATCTTGCCTATGTATATACCTCCTCTAAGCGACACAATGAATAGAGACAACATGCCCATGGATTTTGAGTATGATTTGGTCACTGCATACCTTCTGAAAGGTGTGCACGTAGTTCGTGCCAACTAGGATAACCTCATAACATTGAAGTTTAGCAACTTCAACCTCGATGACAGAAAGGCTTACAACATGCTCGCCCCACATAAGTACTTGACCAGAACCAAAGGCAAGAATTCAAATATTATTCCGCAGTCATGGACCCAAAACCTCACGCAGTCCACACTGCTCAATGTGATGAATATCATGCACTTTGGTAGACACCAGGAAGTGAACACATGCGCTAAATTGTTGTTGTCCTGCTACCACAGAGGATACTTATGGTTGAATCACCGCACCATTGTGGATCCGACCTTGATCAATCGGATCATCGGGCTTAGCATGCAAGGCACCGACCCACATGATTTTTACTTTAGAAAGGCCTAAGACTGAGCATTAGCGCAGAGGATCAAAGAGACTTATGGAGATGTCGAGAAGAGCATGCGAGGATACAAGGTAGCCTCTATCCAGAGCGGCACAGTGCGCCTTGCATGCCAGCTGATCACAGGCAAGCTAGTTCGTAAGAACCGGCCCACCCAAGTGATTGGATTTGTCGTTGACCTCGCAGGGAAGTGCGCAGAAGCACTTCAGATGAATTGGATGCAATACCTGGTAAACCAACTAGAGCTTGACTGCAGGGAAGCACAAGACCAAGGATATGAGTTCCACTTCAACTGGCTTCTCATACTAATCGTATTCATTACATGGGAGATGCCAGAAGGTGCGACCTTTCCGGACATCAAGCCCTTTGAACCATTGGTCGCGAAGTTCAGTACCCTGTGGTACTCAAACGATATGAACAAGCAATTGCAGTAAAATGTCGTCTTCCACACTTACTACAACCAGTTGAAAGTAGCCATTCAGTATGAGCCTCATATGACCTCGAATACCCTCCACAGGTTTCTGCCCCTAATGAAGTTCAACATGAACCATCACTTCATTTATATAATAGCATGCACAGATGGCCATAAGCAGCAGTTGCAGTCCTATTACAAGCTTTCGGAGGAAGATTTAGAGGAAATCACCAAGGAATGGTCGGCGGACCTCCTTATCCCAGCTAACCCTGTGGAGTTGTCCAGTGTAGACAGTCTGGAAGCTGCACAGGATACACCCGGACCTAGTAAAAAGAAGCCTGAAGAAGTTCAGGATGTAGACAACACATCCGTGAAGATTGCGTCTATGTCACTAGAGAAAGGAGGTGTTGGCGAAGAGATTGACGAGGAAACGTCGCATAAGGACGAGGAGGAATCCTCGAAGAAAAGAAAGGTGTCCCCCCGGAAGCCTTGGGCACAATACCTGGTAAACCAGCTAGATCTTGACTGCAGGGAAGCACAAGACCAAGGATATGAGTTCCACTTCAACTGGCTTCTCATACTGATCGTATTCATTGCATGGGAGATGCCGAAAGGTGCGACCTTCTCGGACATCGAGCCCTTTGAACCATTGGCCTCAAAATTCAGTACCTTGTGGTACTCGAACGTAATGAACAAGCAATTGCAGTCAAATGTCGTCTTCCACACTTACTACAACTAGTTGAAAGTATCCATCCAGTCTGAGCCTCATATGACCTCGAATACCCTCCACAGGTTTCGGCCCCTAATGAAGTTCAACATGAACCGTCACTTCATTTATATAATAGCATGCGCAGATGACCGTAAGCAACAGTTGCAGTCCTATTACAAGCTTACGGAGGAAGATTTAGAGGAAATCACCAAGGAATGGTTGGCAAACCTCCTTATCCCAGCCAACCCTACGGAGTTGTCCGATGTAGACAGTCTGGAAGTTGTGTAGGATACACCCAGACCTAGTAAAAAGAAGCCTGAAGAAGTTCAGGATGTAGACAACACATCCGTGAAGACTACGTCTATGTCACCAGAGCAAGGAGGTGTTAGCGAAGAGATCGATGAGGAAACGTCGCATAAGGACGAGGAGGAATCCTCGAAGAAAAGAAAGGTGTCCCCCCAGAAGCCTTCAGCCAGAAAGAAAACAAAAGAAACCAAGACAAAGTTCGAGACTGTCCTCACCCCGGATGACTTTAATTTCATCATCGCTACATTGAATGATGCTTCGCTAGAGATTGAAAAGAAGCAAGAAGCCAAGCAGGAGGCGATGTACAGTCAGATCGAGATAGAGCTCCAAGGAGTGCAGCATGCACTTCAGTCGAGGTGCGTAGTCTCCATTATGCTCCTGTCAGTCGGAACACTAGAAGAAGGAGATGCGCCAACTCAACTCCACCGAATCACGGATCCAGTCGAGACTCGACTTCGAAAAGCACAAGATGAAGCAAAGCAGGCCATCCAACCTTTGACACAAGTACAAGGAGTACTTGAAGAACAATGCAGTGTTGCGGAACAAGAAAAGAGTACTCTCCAAGCAAAATGGAATGACGAGAAAGCACAACTACAGCAAGGAAAGGAACAGTTGTTGGCGGAGCAACTGGAGGTAAAGGAAGCGGTCAACAGAGCACTTCGCTCTGTGACAGTCATTGAGGTACAGACCGAAGAAAGAATCCCATAGCAGGTGGCACAACTCAAAGACGTGATCCAGAAGCTACAGCAGCACATCGCAGATCTAGAGCTCTGCGTTGTACCCGAAACTCCACAGGAGGTAAGAGACCTAAGGGAAGCAATTGCCCGCAGCACAATTGGTAGATTAAAAGCTCTTGCCTTGGAATGCAATCAGCTGAGTAACAAGAGTGCCCAGACTTACGAGAACCCCACGGAGAATCCAGAGTTACAGGCATTGGAGTTGCAACTCCAAGAAGCAAAGCAGCACGCCAATACATTATAGGCACAACTAAAGGCCTTAACACCAGTTGAAAGAATGAAGAGGTTTCAAGAACAACGCACGACCCAACAACATATCCACACGATTCAAAGTAAAGTGATGGAAGTCTTTCAACGATTTCAACCAGTGCAAGAAAAGGCATGCCAACTGTTTACCGAAGTTGAAAGCCAAGGAGCCGAGCTAGAACAGGTCATCATCACAACAGAATAGCGCCTAGAAGGGCCAGTGAACGACGCAGTGATCCAGGAGTTCACTGAGCAAGAGGTCGTAGCAATGCAGCAGGTTGAAGCCGCTCGAGCCAAGCTTGAGGCATTTGAGGCAGAATTGATCAGACCATAGTGACTCGGGACGAGTCAGAGGTGAGTGTTGGGGGCTTGTTGGCCCTTGACCAAGTTTTGAGATAATCTTGGTCATGTTTGACCGTTTTTGGGACTTCGATAGCCTGTCAAAGATGGAGTGCCATACGAAGCGGAGATTGTGGAATCTCGGCCCACTTTTGGGTCCCTTTTTGGGTTTTGGGAATATGTCATGGGAAAGGGATGTTGGCCCGTGGGTTTACCCACGCTTAGGCTGCTTTTGTATGTATAAATAGAAGGATAGGCAAGAAAGTAGTAGTAGTCGAATATTGTATTTATGTGATATAGGCTAAGTGCCAAGAAGGGATCTGTGTGATCAAAGGTTTTGTGCATTTTGTATAGACTTGTAGAGCTTAGCACAAGTATGTGTGTGAAGATATATAAGTCTTTATGTTGTAGGGAAAGGAAGAAGGATCTAGAAAGCTGCACAAATCTTCTGTCCTGTGCGGAGTAAGGGTTTCTAAGGCTCTGTTCTTGTAACCGATTGGCCAACGATAATAAAGAAGAGTTGGTGGGTGTAGCCCCAAGGTGGGGGTGAACCACGTAAATACGGTGTTGTCTGCTTTGTGCCTTGTTTTGATGTGATTATTTTCTAATTGCTTTGAGATGAGTAGATAGATCTGATATGTATGCTTATGGTGCATAGAATGTTAGATATGATCGATGTGTATATGCTAAGTGCCTGATCGGTTAGATCTGAATAACATGTTGATGCTAAGTGATTGAATATTCTAGTTCATCGTGAATGTTGTGAAGCTCTGTTATACCAGGGAAGTGGTTATTGATTGCATAATAAAGAACCAGCAGTGCTGAGTGCTATATTAAGAGTTATAATCACAGATTTGTGTCCCAACTAAGGTTGCAGACACTTGAGTCCTACAACCACCCCTGCCTCTACCTCGGGTGAGATTTCATCTGCTTCGCAGGTGTTGCCAAAAGGGTCGGTAGTTAGGGTTTTGTTGGTGCGATTTCGTAGCGTTGAACCCCAAGTTTGCCCCTGTGCCAACATAATGCATGGATTTTATCTTTTTCCAACTACAACACCATTGGGCCTTTAGCCCCTTCTTCCCATGAAATGAGGTACAAGCCCTTCTTGGGGTCAATGAACCCGAAAACACAAAAGATGAGGAAACAGAGGGGAAGAAGTGTGGAAAGTGACAAGTACAAATGGGAATGGTACGATGACCCTTCAAATAATCCCCAGTAGCAACCCTATCCCCGAGGGTGACTAACTTGCTAGGATACAATGACAACCACTAAGGTGAAATTAAGAAAAAGGTATAATTTCCAAGCAAACATTCCATAACCAAGAAAGGGCTCTTTGCAACATGCTCAAATGCTTCAGATATTAAAGCGACACTTACTATGAGACCAGACTTGTTACCTCATGAAGCAAGACATGTTTTCATTTAGGACCAAGCTGATGTCGTGAACGTTTCTCTGTTGTTGGTGATGGGTGGTGATGCAATCATGAGTAGGAGGGACCCTGCAGGCTTTGTTGGTCAATCTGACTCTCGACACTCCATGTCTACTACATGTGGGCCTTGAGACATGATCTCCTTGGTTACCCCTAGATTGGGAGGTAACATGTACAAGGATGAAAGAGTTTTTTTTAATGCATCTAACATTTGATACATCGTAATTTTGTTTATATTAATAAAATCACATACTTTTTTCCTAAAAAAAACAAAAAAACTTAAGCAATTATGTATGATGTGCACATTAACACATAAGATATGAATAAGATATAAAGAAAGAAACATCATAAACACGTGATAAATTACATATAAGGAATTGGTTTAATTGTACATTTGTTTCCAATACACAAAAATAAGATGAAACAAATGGTATGATCAAAATGATTTTGTAAATTTTATGTGATTCTTCTTTTTTCAGAAACATCTAAATAGAGTGTGGATCAATGACCAACCACAATGATGGTCGATAACCTCAAAAGACTCAACCATATTTAAATTTGAAATCTATAATCTCTCATTAACAAAATATCTTTGAAAAATAATTTAATCGATTAAACTAACCCTTAAAGCTCAAACAATTAAAAACACAAGTTACAAAAAAACACAACAAAACACGAGATTTAATGTCACGTACAAGACTCATAATAAACACAAACACAACAACAAAAACAACACATTATTTTTGTCACATTACATGCTAACAAGGGCATCCCCAAAACTAAAAAGGCACTAAGGCATAGATGAAAACGAACCTAGGAAAAGATAAGCATACCGAGACACAAAGGATATATATCTTCGGAAGTGTTGGGATGAATAATGACAGTACAAGTGAGAAATGACGCAATTAATTATGAAGGGACAACTTTCATTACTAGGACGAGTGAGCAGGATAAAATCTCGTGAAATTGAGCATATGTCGCCCATATAACGGGGCCTATTTAATCTATGTGTTGGAATGAAGTGATTATTGACAATGATGTAGTAACCGAGCGTGGCCCCGCCTAGGAGCATCCTTTAAATGGTCACCATTGAATTTATGATTGCCAACTATGTTTAGCTTTTTTGCAACAAATGGTTTTATTTATTTATTTTTAAATATTTGGTGTGGTTCTCAACATTGATTTAGAGATATTTATTGATTTATCTCTAAAAGAAAATCATTTTGAGTGTTTCATGTCTTCACGAAGTAAATTGTAAAGATGGATTATTTTTATATTAATATAATATAAAGGATATTTTTTCATAGTGAAAAAAAAATAACACGAAATTAAATTTGAAAAGTTGTAGGTTAAAGATTTTATGAAATGAAGATTTTTTTTTGAGGATATTTGTCTGAAATTCAGTGAAAATTTATTGGATTTGTAAATTTAAGTGATTATTTATGTAAAATCCAAGTGCCTTAAGAGTTTTTCAGCACGTTGAATCTATTTCTGAATGAATCTATTTCTACATTCAGAAATAGATTTTGAACAACAAAAAATAATAATTCATATAAATTTATATCACCAAATTCCAAAAAAAAAACTATTGCGTAGAACAACCAACCAACTCTATTTAAAATTGTTGTTGACATGAAAATTAGTATACATATCACTTCCTTTAAATCATTGTTAAAAATAATTTCATTGATACAAAGTTAAAATATGTTTTATCTATATTTTTTATTAACTTCGTTAGGTTAAAACCATTGAACTCCCTTAAAACCATTCAATATACACCTTTTCATTTTCAACACAGTGTGGAATCATTAGGTGTTTTCCTGACATATTCCATGCCTCTGGTCACGGCACATCATAAATTTATGCATTTTGAGTTTGATGGACAAAGGCCTTGAAGTGGCAGACATACTTCTTCCTTTGTCAAACATGAGCATGGCAAGAAAAAGCGCCCCACTCATTTCTCCTTATGGTTGCATCCAAAAATTAATGGAATCTTGGTTGTGAGTAGTCATATCTATAATTGACATCCTTCCAAAATACCATGTGGATTTTATAAAGATGTACAACATGACATAGAGGAAGATATATGAAGCTATCATGATTAAATTGGTCTAATAAAAACAGATGCTTAAATTGTATGACCAAGACATAACAAAATCCTTCCATTCAAAGTCTTGGTTAGATTTGGTGGTGGCCCACAAAGCCTTAGTTCTAGAATAAAATTGATCAAAGTATTAAACCATCTACCAAATTTATGTTGAGTTTTTACAAAATTTTCTTCTCATATTCGATGAAATCAACAATTAAGGTGATTGGTATTCGCGTGGTATAGAGTTGATTTCGACCATTATCATTATAGCCTCTAAGTGTATTCACGCTTCCCTCACATGCAACACAAATCAAGATTTAAATCAATAACATCACAAAAAGTGCCTTGACAATACACTCTATCGCCAACTAATCTACACCTCAAAAAACCTTAATTAAATTATTAAATATAAATGATGAAATAAATATTAACGCAAACATAAAAACAAAGAAATAAATCCTAACCCTAAGTTATCTGTGTTCTTTCCATTGGTAAAGGACATTCTTCACATCATACAAAAACATTTGGAGTTGCATGTGCTCTGAGTCAACATAAAAAACAATTGAAGTTGCATTCAACTGACACATCACATGCACAAGTTGACTCCACTGTATTCTATGGTGACTTGAAGTACACATTTGGATTAGGATAAACCATAATCTAAATAATATAAAGGAGATGGATCATGAATATAAGTTGAGATTACTTTAGTTGATAAAACGCTAAAATAAAGATGAAGTGGGCGGGGTCGAAAAAGATAAAGTATGATATGTGAGAAAAACAAATAAATCACAATCATTTTTATGATGTAAAAGTTGGATGTAGGCCATTGACACATTACAAAGGTTAAATAATATTTAAAAGTTGGATGTAGGCCATTGACACATTACAACGGTTAAATAATATTGTGGAGAATTATTGTCATTTTCATAATAATTTTACTTGGAAAGTGACTCTTGTCATAATCTTAATAGTAGTTCGTTAGGAAATACACATATATATGTCACGTTACGCTGATGTGAATGATGATGGGAATGGAGTTTTTTAATTTTGCTTTTCTAACGATTTGATTTTTATTTTTATTTTAATTAATTAAAGAAATTATATTTTGTAAAAAAATGGTGTTTTTTTAAAAGTATTATTTTTTTTTAAGAATATTTGGATGGAGGGCAGTTATAATTAGCATAGCTATTTTTGTAGGAACACAATGGATTTGAACAAGAGAATAACTTGATTTTTTTAATTTTTATTTTTATTTTATAAGCAGGAGGATCAAGAGATCCACCAATTGTTATTGAGGAGACCTAGGGTCGAGTCAAAGAGAATGCCCCTGTAAGCCTGGGCCTAGTGCAGATGCCTACATACTTCGCTAAGCAAGTAAGCCGAGTTTCGAATCTGGGCGGGGATCCTATAATGGAAGACAATGTCTTCCAAAATGGGACGTCCACCATTCGACCCAACCCGATGCCCTAAGAATGACTTGAATAATCAGTGGAAGTTGGTTGAAATGTCGGTATAGTTAATCAATGAGACTTGAACTAGAGACCTCACATGGATTTCTAAGAAGAACATGGGAGTGGACTTTAATCCACTTATATGTGCTAAGGTCATAATGTTCGACCATTGCCTTAAGGCAACCCCATAGTCCTAGAAAACAGCTGCATATCCTCACTCATCATGAATCCAACTCATTTGAATTAAAAAAAAAAAAAGATATGAAGGTGGGTTTTGATTCACTTATATATGGATCACCTTTGGATAGTGGTTATATATATATATATATAACCACTATCCAAAGGGATCCGGTAATTTAACAAAAAAAAAACTCATAAAATTGAACCTTACCTATGGTTCTTTTTTTGTAAGCACACATAACTACTTGTATTAAGCTATCTTTAGAAAATTTGTACAAAAATACTTTGTTGTTGGCCTGCCACTCGAGAAACCAGACCAACAACAAAGAAATAAGTCTTCAGTGCATTTAGTTAGAGAGAGTTTATGGATTATAATCTCTCTAGCTATATAAACATTGTAAAGGAAAAGTTGAAGCCTATTGTATTGAAATATTGTAACTGCAAAGAGTATTATATTTATTATTGAGTTATTATTCATCAGATCAATCACCTTTTGTGGATTTATCATGTCGGACTTTGTACTTGACCAAATCCCCTTTTGTGGATTGGTCAAACCCTAATTATATTATGCTAATTAAGAAGTCGTCCCCCAGTCCTAATTAAAGTGGTTTTAACCACTAAGAAGAGAAGTTGGCCCTGCCCAGTGAAGAGACACCTTTCCAGCGCCTGCCAGCTAGTATAAATAAAGGAGGCTAGCGCCTCATTTGTTCACTCACTCATTCACTCATCAAGTGCGCAAGTTTGGTAGCTGCAGTTGGGAGAAGAAGGAAGAGAGAAGCACATTGCTCAATGTTGGATATTCTCTAGTGTTTTAGTTTATTGTCTTGGCAATGTATTGGCTATCTATATTAAAGAAGTTTTTGTTGGGTTTTCTCCCCCATGAGGGTTTCCTAGGATAAATGTTGTGTATCTTGTGATTGTGTTTCTCTCAGTAATCCTACCTATGTTATTGTTATCTAGTAAATTGAAAATAAATCTAATAATAACTCAAAACTTAACATGGTATCAGAGCTAAGATGAAAAGAGCACCTTTCACTGGATAAGCAAAAACGTCACTGTTGTCCTACAAGAAAATTAGGGCTTTTTATTGAAGAGGAATTTTAGCCTAAAACTCATCAAGGAAGTGTGCCTGAGCCTTGCGAACTATTTGGCAACCTCAGCGCACTTTTCCAGTGGAAAAAATCCCGGAAAGTTAAACCCTAGTTTTCACTGGTACCAGAAAACTAGGAAACTAGAACCAGTACCAGAAGTACTAGTCCAGATTTCCGCAATCCCAGTTTGAAGGGGTAAAATTTGGATTTTCTGAAATCTTACTGCACCAGGCTACTCACCTCAACCAAGCACACCTCCTGGTAAGTTCAGATTTGATTTCTGAGCACTTTCAGTTTTTGGTGATTTTCTCAGCTACAAGTCAAGATGTTTGCAAACACCAAGCTTGTTGACAAGCTAGAAGGTGTGGATAACTTTTGTGCCTTAAAGTATAGGATTGCACTCATTCTTAAAGAGAATGACCTAGCAAGATTCATTAAAGAAGATGTACTAGAACCTATCGAGGCTACAATGAAAGCAAAACACCAGAAGGACATGGTTAGTGCTAAAAGAATCATTGCAGACTCTATTAAAGATCACTTGATCCCTCAAGTGGCTTCAAAGAAAACTCCAAAAGAAATGTTTGATGCCCTAACCAGAATGTATGAAGGAAAGAACATCAACCGGAAGATGAATCTAAGAACTCAACTCAAAAGTACAAGAATGCAGAAAGAAGAAACAGTTCATGAATATTTCTCTAGAATATCAAAATTCAAGGAACAACTAGAAGCAATTGGAGATACTCTAGATGAATATGAACTCATAATGACAACCCTTAATGGTCTCACAAGACCTTGGGATGCGTTCATCCAAACCATTTGTGCCAGAAAGGAGAAACTACACTTTGACAGTCTTTGGGAAGAATGTGTTCAAGAAGAAGCAGGAGTAGCTAATCGAGAAGCAGTACTATCAAGAGATGAAGATGAAGCTGTAGCTGCTCATGCTAAAGGATGAAAGAAGAAATTTCACTTCCAAAAGGAGACTCATCAACATAAGGAATCTCACTCCCCAAAGAGATTCAACAACTCTCATAAAGAATCTCACCCTCCAAGGAGATTCCAGAAGTTTAGGAAAGGTCGAAAAAAAAGAGAAAGAAATTTCTCCTCTTATCAATGCTACCATTGTGATAATATGGGACATATTGCTAGAGATTGTCCAGCTAAGAGAGAATAATACAAGAAGAGAAACAAAATGCACCATGCCCATACAGTTGAAGATGAAGAGCCATCCACAAAGATAATAAAAGAACATATTGAAGGTCCTATGTCTTAATCTCTTCCCTCTTAGGATTAGTGTCACCTGGTGAGGATACTTGGCTCATAGATAGTGGTGCTTCCAAGCACATGAAAGGTCAGAGAGACATTATCTCTAGCCTTACAGAAAAGAACTTTCCCCATAAAGTTACACTTGGAGATGATTACCAATAGCCTATCAAAGGAGTAGGAGAGTCCAATTACAAACTTGATTCAGGGACCCCAATGAAGATGAAGGATGTACTATATGTACCAGGTTTGACAAAGAACTTACTTTCTATCTCAACTTTAGATAAGAAAGGCTTCAGAGTTGCTTTCATAGATGGAGAAGTACTTATGTGGCCTAAAGGAAAAACTATAGAAGATGCAATTGTTATTGGAATAGAAGAAGGTGGCTTGTATAAGCTAAAAGGTCACTCAGAAGCAACCTTGACTCATTCCATTGAGAGTCCATGTGAACTTTGACATAGAAGACTAACTCACATCAACTACAAGGTATTACCATATGTGAGCAAGGCAGTTATAGGTCTACCATAATTCAAGGTTGACCATGAAGGTGTGTGCAATGGATGTGCACAAGGAAAGAACATCAAGAACCCTTTCTCGAAGAGCGACAGTAAAGCAAGAGTCTTAGAGCTCATCCACTCATATGTATGTGGTCCAATTCCATCAACCTCCATTAGTGGGTACATATACTATGTATCATTTATTGATGACTATTCTCGCAAGACTTGGGTTTACTTCTTGAAATCAAAAGATGAAGTGTTTGGAAAATTCAAGGAATTCAAATCCCTCATAGAGAATCTCTTTGAAAGAAAGATCAAGACACTCAGGTCAGATAATGAAGGATAATACACCTAAAAAGATTTTGTAAACTTTTGTAAAGATGCCGGGATTAAGAGGGAGCTCACCACTCCCTACAATCCTCAACAAAATGGTGTAGCAGAAAGAACGAACATAACTATAATGGAAGCAGTGAAGACTATGATCCACGATCAAGATCTTCCAATGCAGATATGGACAGAAGCAACAATAACAACAGTGTATGTACATAACAGATTATCCCATAGTGAACTTGGGTTCAAAACCCCCGAAGAGATGTTCTATAGAAAGAAGCCAAAAGTAAGCCATCTCAAAATATTTGGTTGTCCAGTATTTGTGCACATTTTGAAAGAGAAGAGAACTAAGTTGGACCCTTTAGGAAAGAAGGGAATATTTGTTGGATACTATGAGGTCTCCAAGGCCTTCATAATTTATATACCAGGTTACCATCATATTGAGATCAACATAGATGTAACATTTGATGAAGATGCAACACTCAAGAAATCAAGGAGATGTCAGCTTGAAGAAGTATATGAAGAAGAACCTGTAGCTCCCAGAGTTGCATAACCAGTGAGGCAAGTCATAACTTCCCCCAATGAGGAGATTCCAGAAGATCATGACGTAATAGAATCTCAAGAACCTCCCCAGATGACAATCTCTCACAAGAGAAAGCCAACTTGGGCAAGGGAACTTATTCAAGATGGAGAGAAGTATGGTGCCCCAAAAGAAACCGTGAGACAGATCAATAAACCTAAGCCATTCTCCAGTTACATGGATTTAATGTGTAATCTCATAGAGAATGAGCCTACTTACTTTGAAGAAGCCATTCAGAAGAAAGAATGGGCTGATGGCATGACAGAAGAATACCAATCCATTATACAGAATGATGTATGGGAAATAGTTCCTAGACCGAAGAGCAAGGATGTGGTATCTTCCAAATGGCTATACAAGATAAAACATGTTGCTGATGGAAGTATTGAGAAATATAAAGCAAGGTTTGTAGCTCGTGGCTTTTTCAAAAGGAAGACATTGATTATGAAGAGACGTTTGCTCCTGTAGCTAGATACACTTCAATCAGAACCATCATAGCCCTTGCAGCTAAGATGAAATGGAAGTTACACCGAATGGATGTGAAAACAACTTTCTTAAATGGTGTCATTGAAGAGGAAGTGTATATAGAACAACCTGAAGGGTTTGAGGTTGAAAATAGAAAAACACATGTCTGCAAGTTGAAGAAGGCTCTATACGGATTGAAACAAGCTCCTAGAGCCTGGTATGGAAGAATTGACAGTTTCCCGATGAGCTTGGGCTTTACCAAGAGTAAAGTTGATTCTAACCTTTACTTCAAGGTTATGAATGATGAGCTTGTTATATTGTTGTTGTATGTGGATGCCTTATTCTTAACTGGAGAAGAAAATATCATCATTGATTGTAAGAAGAAGCTCACTGCAAAATTTGAGATGAAAGACCTAGGCCTAATGCACTATTTCTTAGGTCTTGAGGTCTGGCATAGCCCAGAGAAGATCTTCCTTAACCAAGGGAAGTATGCAGTTGAAATACTGAAGAGGTTTGATATGTTGGAGTGTAAATCCATGAATACACCCATGGAAACAAAGTTGAAGCTCCTAGTTGATACTTCATTAGAATTGGTTGATGCTACACTGTAGAGAGAGATCATTGGATCGTTGATGTATCTAACGAACACCAGGCTAGATATATGTTTTGATGTGAACACCTTGAGTCAATTTATGGTAGAACCCATACATGTTCACCTTGTTGCTGCAAAACATGTGATGAGATACCTTAAGGGTATGTTGGATTTTGGTCTCAGTTATAATGGAGATCATGACTTCAGACTGAGTGGTTATACCGATTCAGATTGGGCTAGAAGTGTCTTTGACAAAAAGAGCACCTCAGGATGTTGTTTCAGTCTGGGGTCAGCCATGATCTCATGGCAGAGTAAGAAGTAATCAAGTATTGCTCTCAGCATGACAGAAGCATAATACATTGTTGCATGTTCTATCAGTTGTGAAGCCATATGGCTTCAGAAGTTGTTGACAAGTTTATTTGATCTGGAGATGGAAGCAACCGTGATTCTATTTGATAACCAGAGTTGCATAAAATTGAAAAAGAACCCTGTGTTCCATGACAAGTCAAAACACATAGAAATTTGATATCACTACATTCGTGATATGGTGCAGAGAGGAGCCATAAAGCTCCATTATGTTGGCATGGATGAGCAGGTTGCAAATGTGTTGACCAAGCCTCTATTTCGTGTAAAGTTTGAGCACTTTCGAGACAAGCTTGGTATAGTCCGAAATGACCTCCCTTGAAAGGGGGAGTAGTGTTGATGCCATCCTTGTGTTGAAGATTTCCA
>ML859586.1:9400-19851 GCA_009831015.1 Picea engelmannii
TAAATTTGATTTTTACCCAGTGATTTCTTGTACACTTTTGATTATTACACAATGATTTTTTATTTTTATTGGTTATACATTGATGATTACACAACAAATTAAATCATTAGTCAGCGTATTAGGAAGATAGAAGTGATCTCATATCTTAGACCACAATTAAATTGATAGACATCCTATTATAGATGGCATCAATCTTAATTAAAGGAAATAATTATATTCTTAAGGTAGAAATCTAGTTTCAGTTTCAAAGGAATTGATTCATACTTATCTAACTTTGGGAATGGGAAGAATGACACGATGAATGTTTGTTTAGATAATAATCATTTAATGTGTACGTATTGATTGGTTGTGAAAGGAATTTATTGGGTTGTGCGAAAGTCATAGTCGTCTTGTTGACTTGTCGACTGGGTGCTAGGGTTAGTCGTCAGGGGTTATATAGTTATCTGGATGAGTGAACTATATCAGACAGTACCAAGGAACATCGATTGCAGATATAGGCAAATAAGCGAGATCACAATGAGTGCATAATATGAGACAAATAGAGAAACTTCAGAGCTTTAAACACATATGCAGAAGACTTTGATATTATATTAATCAGAGCAAATAACTCAGGTATTACAATATGTGTCAGATGCACAGACTTAGAGAAGACTACTCCTCGCTCGACTCACTTACTTACAGACTCTGGATATAAGAAAGACACGAAGCTTTAGACAGAAGGGAAGCTTAGAGACTCAGACTCTAGACTCTAAAAATGTTGATGCCGAATAATGAGCTCCTATCCTTCTTTTATACAAATTTTTGAAGGAGGAGTCATCATGAAGCTAGGACTCCGAAGAGACTTGTGGTCCTACATGTCGGCCAAAAAATCTTATTTTTGGGATTTGGCGGATGTATTCATGCAGGAATCTCCGACCAAATCATCAACTTTATTTCATATCAACCGAAAGCAGATAAAACAGTATATCTGTCAGGGTTTTCATACAAGATTCCCTAATCAGAGGATGACATAAAGTAAAATATCACATGCTAAACAGTAGAGCATCTCCGAAATGTGGGTCAAACCTCACCAAAAGTCGGAGAAGTGCTCTGAGTTTCCAAGATTCTCTTTATTTGACATAACCATACTATTTAAAAAGTGGAGTTTAATGACATCAACCCACAGAACCCGAATGGCACCACTGTTGGCCATTTATACATGAGTTTACACAGTGGAGTTTGATATGTAAACCCATGGAAACCAAAAAATTTATTTAATCATTTTCAATAAAGCTAGAAAATCTTTCAGGATAATGCAGGGTATCCCAGATTTTTGTATAGATTTTCTGGGCTATAAAAGGTAGTCCATTGATCATCTGAAGAATAATTCTTGATTTGATTTCCCATTGGAAATGATTCAGAATGAAAAGACGTAAGATTTCTCCATCATTTGGACCTTGCTAGAAAAGATCTCAGACAGTAGAGAGAGGTGTAAATGATATTAAGATATCGGGATCTATTGCCCCTTTTTTTAGACCAAAATCTTTCCACCAATTTGCAATCCAAATAGGAGGCCTGTCTGCAGTTGCAGAATTCACACTTCCAAATTTAACTAATATGATGCAGTCTTCTTATTGGGCAAATTCCCACCATAGTGTTCTGTATTCATGATAATTTAGGCTTGTTTCTGGGAAAATAATATCAGGATTTCTTTCAGGCCAATGAGATAATAACCGAGGTCTATTCAGACAAAAATACTTTTGATTACTATCTTGATCATCTTTTATATCCCAGATTTGAATTATATCATGGAAAAGATCAGTTAGAGCATTTTTTGCTTGAGCTGCTCCTTCATTTATTTGAATAACTATGGGGGCCAAAATGTCTGATATTCTTCTTCCTCTTATCTCAGGGACTAGACTTGAATATGGGACTTGAGTTGTTTGAGAAAGAATTTCAGTGCTTCTTAATTCCCATCGGGGTACCCAATCTGCTGAATAACATTCCCATCATAGAGAGTGAGGGATGTCTACTATTCTTTCTATTCCATCTCTTAGTTGTACAGAGATTAACAAACAAAGATTTTGTAAATGTTCTCTGCTTAAGAAATCTGGAATAGAATTATTTGATCCTTTGATATGTTCTATGGAAAAATCAAAATTGCTAAAAAGATCTTGCCATCTAGCAAATTTAGAATCTCCAGGATTTTTCAGATCCTTGTTAAGGACTTTGTTCATTGCTGCAGCATCGGTCCTTAAAAGAAACCTTTTGTAAATCAAATAAATTTCAAATTTATATATGGCATTTAAGGCAGCTTTAATTTCTTTATCCAAAGCAGAATAATTCTTTCTAGCTGCTTGCCATAAACCAGAGGCAAATTGAATAACCTCTTCTTTCCCTTTATCTCTGATTTGCTTTAGTACTGCTCCCCAGCCAATGTTACTAGCATCTGTTTCTACTATCTTAGGGAGTTCATCATCAGAGATATGCAAGATTGGAAGATTCTTGGTCTTTGCCTTAATATTTCTCACAGCTTGAGTATGGTCTTCTGTCCAAGGACTTGGCTCTTTCTTTAGCCTATCATTTAGAAGTTTTCTATCCTGGGCACATTTTTTATAAAAATGGCTTATGTAATTCAAAATTCCCAAGAATCTTTGCAGCTATGTTTTATCAAGAATCTTATCAAGAAACTTATCTGCAAATTCCACAGCATGAGTTTGCAGAGTAATTTGGCCATTGTCAATAGTATGACCAAGAAACTTTATTTGAGTTTGGAAAAGCTCAATATTTTTCTTTGATAGGACTAGGCCAGCTTGCTTGATTACCTGCAGAAGCTTTTTCAGATGTTTAAAATGCTGATCTATGGATGAAGAGAAGACAAGGATGTCATCAATATATACAATCAGGCAATCAAAGTATGGCTTAAGAGTATCATCCATAACCCTTTGGAATTTTGCAGGAGCATTCTTCAATCCAAATGGCATCACATTCCATTCATAATGCCCAACAGGGACATTGAAAGCAGTTTTAAATTTATCTTTTTCACTAATGGCCACTTGCCAAAACCGTGACTTTAAGTCAAACTTTGAAAAAATCTTTGCCCCTACGATTCTAGTGACCAAACTTCTTTTATTTGGAATGGGGTATGTATCATCAGCTAGAACTTTGTTTAAGGGTTTGTAATTTACTACTAGCTTAGGAACTCCCCTGATTTGTTCTGAATGTTTATTTACATAGAACCCATAACAATTCCAAAGACTAATGGATTTTCTAATCAGTTCCTTGTTGAGTAAACCCTCAATTTCTTCTGCACACAGCCTCTGATATTTAACATTCATTGGTATAGCTCTGCTTTTGCAAGGTTTTCCTTGGTAATCCTCTCTATATGGGAGGGAGACTTCATGTTTCTTTTGTTTCCAAAACGCAGTAGGATTCTCTGAGCAGACTGAGCTAATGAATTCTTTCTTTAATAGGAGAATTTTTTCTTGTATGTCTTCCCTTTTCAATTGATATTTGATTCTAATCCCTGTTTGGAACTGCTTAAGTTCTTTTAATGTTTCCTTCTTTCTAAGGCTTAATTGGATAACATCTGAGATCCTTGGGATAGAGACAAAAGGAAGTTTGATTGTCACTTTACTCTGTGGGGAAGGAATTTTGATAAAGTATCCAGGCTTTTCTGGAGTCACCATGGTAGAGCCATGGGGTGATACTGCTGGAAGGAAAGGAGTGCCAAGGATACAGGCAACCAAAATATCTGCTAAGAGATATTTTAACTTTAGACAATAGTCTTGGAAACAAAGAATTGCTTCTGGAATCTGGAATGAAATATCATTTGGAATATTTCCTAGTCCCACAACCATAGCTTGAATTTTTTCCCATAAAGACACAAGAATAACATGATTATTTAGCATGTTCAAGTCTGATCCAGTATCAATCAATGTCTTCAATTTGAAATGTAGGTCTTGAATTTTTAATTCAATCAAGACATGATATTTCTGATGTTTCACTTGAAGACTTTCATTCTCTTCTTCTTTCTTTTGTTCTGAAACATTTGCCATGGATTTCTTGATCTTGTTAATCTCTCTTCCTAAATCAGATATAGAAAGAGTTTGTACCAGATAGCACATAGGAATAGACTTTTGAGGGGCTAAATCCCATGAATGGGCTTGATGATTTCTTTTGTACCATTCATAAAAGGATATATAAATATTTTCTTTGTCCATAAAATGTTTGCAATTTTGGGCTAGTCTAGTCTTTTCTTCAATTGAAGTTTTTCTGGAAAATTCTTTTGCTCTTGGATGGGTGAACAAATCCCAAATTTCTTTCATCCATTCTGATTTAACTGAATTTCTAATACAACCTTTAGAAAGAGATAGAAATTTCCTTATTTCTGGAGCAGATGGTCTTCTTGTGTCACTGGGAATATAAGCCTCTTTCCTCTAATTTATTTTTGTACAATAGTTATCTTGGATAACTAAAACATGTGAGTCATGTGGAAAGGGTATATGAGAGCATTGAGGATGAGGACATTGGTCTTTAGCAGTAGAGATTGGTGGCTGTAAATTTGTCCTTGGGTTATGATTTACATGTTCGAATTGTACTCTTTAATTTTCCTCAAATGCAGAAAGAGTAGATAGGGTAATTAGTTCTCCACAATCAAAACATTTTACTGCAAAGGGAATTTTTCCCACTTGGTTTTCTAAAGACTGAAGTGAGGCATGTAAACAAAGGGATGAAGAAGGAAATGAAGAAGTAGACTTTGTGCAAGAAGGAGATTTGGAAAGATTTCTTTGGGGAAAAGAAATAACTGCAGAGTCGGAAGTTTCTTTTATTTGGGCAGAGGTGATGGATCTTGGTATTGGCGCCCTTGGGGTATCAATAACCCAATCAGTAGGGAAAGATAGGTTTTCCCATTTTATGTTACAATGTTCCATTTTTTGATTCAGTGGATCTATTATGACCAAAGTACTTGACTGAGAGTCTTTGCTAGGGGTATGTAAGACAACAGGAAATAGAGTGTTGGTATGTCTGAAACATCCTCTAGCCTGAATAGATATATTTGTCCTAGTAGGACACATATCAAATCCAGTCGTTCTAATCTGTAATTTTAATATGTTTGCAATGTTTTCGTCAAAGGTATAAACAAAAAAATTAGGATAACAGTCAAAATATACAGACCCGATTGAGAGAGGGGCAACTATCCCTCCTATTAGAGAATCAGTGAACTTATTATGGGGTAAATCTCTGACTGTACATAACACATAGGAGTCTATTCCCCTATGGACAAGTGGAATGATTCCAATTCTGATGCATCCAAAGTGAAGGTAATTTGTTCCATGCTTTTTAGCTTCCTTTTGGACTTATTTTGCATTTATGAGGGATATTGTTTGACTGACATCACTATTCTGTTGTATCCTACTTACAGATTCTTTCACAATGACTCTGGTCACATGTTTGAGATGGAAGATGTTTAGGTCTTGATATACTCTGCTAGGAGAGATTGGAGGTAATTTCCATGCAGCTTGTGGATTTAACTTGACTTCTTCTATGCTTGCATGATTTATACTTTGAGTTCTATTGAAAGCAAACATTGACTCAAGACTATTTACAGGGTCATATCCAGAGGTGCTTGTTTCTTCAGCATTTCTGACTTCTCTAAAAGATACTGACCTGGAATCCATAAGAGTAGATATTACTATTTCTGCACAGAAAAACAGGGCGTTTAATCTTCAGTTCTCCTAAAAGAATGTCAGATAGGCTCTTGGCCGACTGCTCAGGCAGAAACTAGAAAATCTCTCAGGGGGTCGCAGTAGTGGAAACTGTGCCTTTAAACAGCTCGAGACTACTGATACGGCCTCAAAAGTGTCGTAAGAGTGGAAACTGTGCCTTTAAGAAGTCTGAGACTCTTGATACAGCACTGTATTCCTTTTATACCACACAAATATTTAAACACAGAGAAAACACAGAGCAAATAGCTATATCAGTTCTAAGAGAGTCTGGGTAACGTGATGTTTTGTCTTCTATTGAGGGTCCCATTATGTTGTTACTCCATGGTTGTTGACGCACCTAACACCGGGGAACGAAAGGATTCCGGAGGAGGGGATCATTGCGTGCCCTATTGGTTAGAGGCGAAGGATAACTCGGTCGGGGTTGTGCTACCCATTGTGGGAGTTGATCATTTTAGTTGTTGGCATTTGGGTTGTAACACCTTCATGCATTTGTTTGCGCACCTTAGAGGTTCCAGTACTAGTCGTTGAGGTCGTTGCGTCAAGTTGTTGAAGTTGTCCCTTATCTTAAAGGCGTGGTCATGTTTGCTTCGGGTAGGTAGTCATTTCTCCTTGTTGTTTTAGGCATGTTTCGCTCAGTTTCTCTTGTGCCAATGCATGGATTCATAGTTGTCTGTTGCCAATGCATGTTGTTTAGTTGTAATTGTTGTTGTTGTCTAGTTTAAAAAAAAAAAATTTGCACCTTCTGATTCACTTGAAGTCATAACGAAAGGGGCGTTACAGATGGTATCAGAGTAGGTTCAACCCAACGACTGTGGATCACTAGGATTTCTACTCCGGTAAGCCTTTGAGTTTTAACCTAGAGCTAAATAAAACCCTAGCATATCCATGCAGTGATCTCGATTAGAGGATGCCACAGAGGTTCATGGCGTGGTGTCATGGAAGGAGGTGTGACGCCTCCAGAGGTGGCCACACCATCAGAGTCTAACTCCCAAGGGGAAGAATAAGTGAATGGGCTAGAGTCTATTGTTGTAAGGGATGATTATGGTCTAACAAGGTCCTTCCAAAGATTCTCAAAGGCCTTGATTCACCTTCTGTATTGAGATAAGGCTAGGGCGCCTATACCCCAGAGGGTCCACAATGCACCTAGCCCATACCATTAGTTTTCACTGCAAACTCAAGAAGGTCAAATTTTTCGAGTTCTTTGGTGCCCCAGATGGTACGACCACCGAGGCATGGTGGGAGAGTATGGCGATGTGATTTGTGCTTCGCGATTATACTTCCAACACGAAGGTCTGCATGGTAGTATTTCAACTGAAGGGGAGCGCTCTTCTATAGTGGAAGATGCTCCTTCCCCATTTTAACATGGCAGATAAAGCCGTGTCTTAGGAGTGGTTTGAGGAATGGTTCCGAGAAGAGTATCTATCAGAGAAATTTGTTGAGCATCAACTGAATGTGTTCAAGGTCTTACGACAGGGTGACCGTATGATGCTTGAGTATGAGGCCCCTTTTTTTATCTGATTCGGTATGCTCTACACTAAAATACCTAGAAACTTAAGGTCAAGAAGTTCGAGTTTGGCCTTATTGTTATAATTTAGCTTCTACTTTGGGTACCATAATTACTGGATCGAAGAAAGTGTGTTGGATTATGGGGAGCCATATTACCAGCATTACTTCCAAGAAGAAAGGGTTGGAGCATTTGGATCAGTCGGACCCACTGGATTTTTGGGCAAGGCCCATCAGATTCATGTAGCAGTGAATAACCGCCAGGAAGAGCACCAGTTGACTGTGCTCAAGAAATCAGGTACCATCGCTGACCAGACCCTTAGTATTTGATATATCCTGGTGCTACCGAGAGTTACATTTCTGGTGCAGCCCTAAAAAGGATTTAGTTAAATCCAGTCGAAGAGGATGATTTTATATTTGTAGAGATGGCTTCGAGAGACAAACAAAATGTTGGAGGAAAGGTTATAGTATGTACCCTTAACCTGGGATATTTTGTCACCAGGGTTGACCTATACGTCATGATCTTAGGATCTTATGATGTTGTAATTGGTATGGACTGGTTGGAATCGCATGAGGTGATACTCAACTATAATACGAAGCGGTTGAGATTGGTCTATGATGAGGAAAAGAGATGCGTGATTATAGGATGGAACTAGGGAGTTTCCTTGAGGTTCATCTCTTCCTTGCAGCTATAGAAGAGCATGCGAAACGAATGTAATCTTTATGTGATCCTTGCGTTAAATGAACGCCCCATGGGTATTTATGAGTTTGATGAACGGGGTGTTCTGCAACTACTTGGACAAGTTCATCCAAGCATTCTTGACGATATTTTGATTTATTCTCGGATGATGTAGGATCATGAAGAGAATTTGTGCTTGATACTACAGTGCCTGCAAGAGCACAAATTGTATGGGAAATTTTCCAAATGCTCGTTTTATCAATCAAAGATTCACTACTTAGGGCATGTAATCTTCAACCAATATATCGTTATGGTTCCAGAAAAGGTTGAGGCTATTATGGAATGGCCTGCATTGAAGAATGTCCCGAAAGTGCGTAGCTTCATGGGTTTACCAGGATATTATCGACGGTTCATTGAGGGATTTTCAAAGATTGCAAATCCGATTACGAAATTACAGAAGAAGAACAAGGAGTTTGTTTGGACCGAGAAATGCATAGAGGCATTTCAGAGGCTCAAAGATTTGTTAACAAAAACACCAATACTAAAGGTCCTTGACATGGACATGGACTTCTTGGTATGGACTGAGACATCGAAGGAAGGCTTAGGCAGAGTCTTGATGCAAGATGGTCAAGTGATATCTTACATCTCGAGGAAAATGTGAAGGCATGAGGAGAACTATGCAACACATGATTTGGAGTTATTAGCCATTCTATATGCCTTCAAGGTTTGGAGACACTACCTTTTTGGATGAAAATTTGAACTAAAGACAGAACACTATGGACTACATCATATATTTACGCAAAGTGACCTGAACGCGCGACAATGATATTGGTCAGAATTTCTTAGCGACTACGACTTCAAGATTACTTACATAAAAGGAAAAGTGAATTGGGTGGCAGATGCATTGAGTTAGAGACCACAAATCTTTTCGGTGTTGCCTCTTCAAATGAATCTACTTGAAAGGATTCTAACATTACAACATGATGATGACTATTACAAAGAGGTTTAGGATTTTATCGGACAAAACAAAATGATGGTATCAAGATTTGAAGGATTTATATTTGACGATGATGGACTATTGAGGTTTAAAAAACGGATTTACGTACCACCAAACGACGAGTTCAGGAGATTGATCCTAAAGAAGTCTCACAGAGTAGTGTACATGGCCCACCCAGGAGTCACGACGATGGGGGGAGACCTTAAACCATTATTATTCTCGAAAGGAATGAAGGAAGACATAGTCAACTATGTGGCCAAATATCTAGAATGTTAGTAGGTAAAGGCTGAACATAGACATCTAGCAGGATTACTACAGCCACACACTATTCTGGAATCGAAATGTGAGGCCATTTCGATGGATTTCATTGTTGGATTTCCATTGACTGCAAGGAGACATGAATCGATTTTTGTGGTAGTCGACAGTTTTACGAAGAGTGCTCATTTTGTTCCTGTACGTAGAATGTATCAGGCACCTGACATAGCTAGAGTTTTCATCAGTGATATTGTGAGGTTGCATGGCGTACGTAAGAGGATTATATCCGATCGAGGATCGATGTTTATTGGACTATTTCGGACTAGTTTCCAGAGGCCTTGGGAACCCAACTTAAATTTAGTACTCCATATCACCCGAAGGTGGACGGGAAGACTGAACGAGCAAACTAGACCTTGGAAGACATGTTGCGCATGTACTTGATGGAGAAATAGAAGCATTGGGAATAATTCTTTCCACAAGTAGAATTCGCTTATAAAAACAGTTACCAAAGCACCATTAAGATGGCACCTTTCGAGTTCCTTTATGGGTGACCATGTCAGACGCCTCTGAGTTGGGATCGACTTGAGGATAGAGTATTAGTGGGACCATAAGTGATCCAAGAATTGGAATATTAAATGCAAACTATAAGACAAAATATCAAGGAAGTGTAGGATTGGTAGAAGAGTTATGTCATTGCGCGTCGCGTTGAATAGTTACGATTGGGCGATCGAGTATTTTTGTAGTTGACACTGCATAAGAGTTTGATCAAGTTTGGAAAAGGGGTTAAACTATCTCCTAGGTTCATGGGATCCTAGAAGATTATGGAAAGGAGAGGCCCGTGGCCTAATGACTAGCCTTGCCTAATTCTTGAGGCATATGCACGATGTCTTTGACGTATTTGTTTGAGACATTATGATTAGTAATCCTACCCATGTTTTGACTTGACGACCTTACGGGTGTCGGATGAGGGTGTGCTCATGGCTGAGCCAATCCACATCCTTGATCATTGCATTCGACAACTACGATGTCGAACAATAGATGAGGTCAAGGCGTAGAGGGACCACTTTAGTCCGCACTCAGCGATCTCAGAGGAGGCATATGATATGCGCCAACAGTTTCCATTTTTGCTGGATAGATAGATTTATGATACTGTGATACCTGTTATTTGGCACTTTTTACTGTGAAACTTCGGGATGAAGTTTAGACTAAGAGGGGGGTGTATGTAACATCCCGCTCTTGCATGCACTGAGTGAACTTATTCTTTGAGGGAACTTTCTTACAAGTGATCCAGATTGTTATACTATTGGTT
>WSFP011406591.1:0-25399 GCA_009831015.1 Picea engelmannii
TTGTACAATATTCTTCCTCTTCTTCCTCAGAGGAAGTTTATGTGAGCTTTCAATTTTTCTTGGACAGGGGTTATTATATCCTCCTTCACCTGAACTATTGTTGATTACCTTATTAGATGGGTGGGCTGCTGGAGCACTGCCCTGAGGTGTTGTAGTGTTAGGATTGATGATTGGGGACTAGGAACTCTTCTCACTGGGACCTTTTCCTCTATGTTTGTATAGTTCATTTGTACTGAGTACAGTCTCTAAGTCACCAACAATGTGGGTAGGGTTTCCCAGATGATTATCTTCTTCTTCTCCTAGGATAGTGTGGATAAATGAATTTCTAAACCCACTATTAACACATGTTCCACAAAGGTTCTGTTAGGGCCAAACCCTCAGATCTTTTTAGCATACTTGAGATTCAAGTTGTGGAAGTGGTTTGCAAATTCATCAATTTTGTTCATACTTCTGAATATGAAGTCCCCAACTTTCCAAGGCAAAGGAATGAATTGGTTTTTTCATTTTTCATGAAAAAAGTGCAGCCAAAAGTTATATTGCCTTGCAACTTCTGTAACAAATATTATGTCGGATATATGGCATGGTAGAAAGGAGGGATTTTCCTTGGAACCAAAAATATTGATGACATTGTAATTCTCTATTTGTTCCAAAGTCCCCTTTTCTATCCAGGAATTTACTAGCTTGAGCAGATATTCTTGGGGTATCTCATCCAAAAAAAAACTCTTTAAGAGATGAGACAAAGTCATTGAAAACTTCATAAAAATGCAGGGAATCTTTGTGCCTCCATAACGCTTGGTACCAAAAGGTCACAGGGTCAAATTCACAATTCACCTTCTTGCATATAGACAATTTAGGAAACTGACAGCAATGTGCTATCGCGAAAACCAAATAAGAAGATATAAACAATTTCTTATCCTCTTTATATTGAGACAATTGGGAAGAGATTTAAATGGAAATCAACTTCCCCCAATAAAAAATGGCATGCTCCTTGACAATAAAGTATAAGATGTAAAGAATCATACTGGAAGTGCTGGCAATATTTTCTTGACTCGTAACTCTGGTAAATAACCAGGCAATTTCCTGAAATGGGTTTTTGAAAAGGCTGACCTACAATCTGGTAATATCTTCAGGGATGGCCGCAAAATTCTCCAAAGTAAGATATCTAGGCCATTGTCATTTTTTTTCAAGAAGTCCCTGCAATCTTTACCTTCAAAGGTGAGTGCCGACTCTAGGAGTTTCAACATTTTACAGAATACTTGAGGTGAACAAACAATGGGAGAATGGTCCTAGAGTTGAATCATTCGCTAGCTTGGTATGCATTTCTTGGTGCACCAGGCAACCAATTCCTTGTAGTCAAAAACCTTAGGAACAAAACCTAAACGAGCAATTCTGTACATCCAAATTACTTCCTTTTGAGCAGAAGGGGATGAATAATAAGTGTATGCTCTAGACCACTGAAAATTCTGGTCCTCTCGTCCAAAAATGTTCAAAGTATCTCCAAACAACTGCCGTCGAGCTGCAGTTGCCATAAGTTGATGAGAGCGTTCTTTTGATAGAGATAATATTTGAAATGAGCACTTGAGAGATAATATACAATCTTCTACAAATCTTGCTTTAATGTGGTTTAATAAGGAAATTCCTTGAGCCCTTCACCTATTAATGAAAATATTTATGAGACTTGCATGATGAGTTATTAGCATTAAACCATACTAAATGTGTCTTGGGAATTGCACGAAGGTGGTGGGGACGAACGAAAGAAAATAAAATTTGGGACTTTTGTGAACCTGCCAACCCTAGAACCCGTGAACCCACCATTGCAAAAGGTTAAGAATTGGATAAGTGTTGTAATGCGGTCGATCTTAATGATCATAGGAGGGATGAGATACTTAGGTGGTCTGGTAATTGAATGGTCAAAATGTAGATAATAGAACATTAGGGGTACAAAATGTAGTTCATTAAACAAGGGATATGAAGTCTTGAAACCCACCAACCCGAGAACCCGCGACTGAAAAAAAATGGTAAAGTATAGAATAATGTGGCAATTGGTCGAACTCATGATGTGAGGGTGTGGAAGGAGATGAGGATCCATGAGTCCTCCAACCCACAAACCTCCCATTTTGGAAAAAATTACTAAGTATAATAACTAGAAAGGGAGAATATAAGGGAAAAAAGAAAAGGGGAATTAGGGTAAGTATAGAAGAGGGAAAAGAAAAAGGACAAAAGGAGTTGGGAAAATAGAGAAGGGGAGGGAAATTCTAGAAGCGATAATTGATCTCAACAACTGGCTCCAACTGTGGGATGATAAACCTCTGTGGGTTGTCAAGATCCTTTCATGACCAGGTGCTTCCTCCCATTGGGCTAAGGAGTCAAAGTAGGAATATAAAATCTGAAAAAATAAATTAATGTACAATGAGAATGAAAGTCTTAGGAGAAGAAACCTTTCAAATGTTTCCTGTTGACATGAAGCATTAGTCTTTTACCCTTCATGTCTTGGAGAATATAGGAGTTAAAACCTAGGATCTTCTCCACGATGTATGGTTTGATCCAAAGTTCTTCGAACTTTGTATGCATGGATGATTTCTCCTTGGCCTTGTTCCAAAGTAGCATGAGCTCTCCCTTTTGGAAATTATTTACAGTTGTGCTTTGATCAAAATATTTTTTGACACTTTGCTGCCTCTGATAATTTCGATTCAGGGCTAGGATTTGTTCTTCTTCCAACTTCAACAACTAATCGATTCTCCTCTGGATGGGAGAACTGTCTTATGTATCTTCAGTATTGACCACAAAAATCAATGCATTGAGCTTGAGACTAATATGCATTTTCTCTTCTTTCCCATAAACCAATAGATATGGAGACATCTCAGTGCTATCCTTCAGAGTTGTTCTTCTTTCCCATAATGCATCCATCATATTTAGATGCCAATTCCTTTGATTCTTGTCAATGGTTTTCTTCAGTATCTGAAAAAATGTTTTGTTGTTGGATTCAGTGAGGCCATTAACTCATGGATAATAATTCAATGATTGACCCATGATGATTCCATATTCTCCGCAAAACTCTGTAAACTTCGACCCGATGAAAATCGAACCATTGTCTGTGATAAAATTCTCTGGGACACCAAATCTTGACAGAATATTGTCTTTGAGGAATTTAATTATCTCTTCAACATCATCCTTCTTTAATGCCACCACTTCCAGCCATTTCGTGAAGTAATCTATAGTTGTGAGAATATATATGTTCCCCTTGATATAATTAAGATTAATTGGGTCGTCAACATCAAGTCCCCATTCTAAGAACATTTGTTCTACAATTATGGGTTGCAAAGGAATTGCGAATCTCTTCATTTTTCCTGAAAACTTCTGACATGACAAACACTTCCTTATCGTGGCATACGAGTCTCTAAAAATCAATGGCCAATAGAATCATGCTCTTATTATATTGTGGGCGGTTGCAGTAGGTGCAAAGTTTCCACCACATATTCCCTCATGAAATTATATTATTAGTTCTTGGGCTTGATTTTCATCAACGCATATTAGTAGTATACCATCATAATTTCTTCTAAATAGTATGTCATCAATCAACACATATTTATTTTCCTTCATATTCAATGTTATTCTCTCCTTGGGGTTCATGGTGAGAAGAAATTTCCTAGACCTTAAGTAGAATATAATATATTTGTACCATTCTAAATTAGTTAATGGTTCCCCGATTGAAATTGAAATCATTCCATCGACCGAATCCCCATTCACGATGATCTTACATAAAAATTTTCCTTTTATATATTTTAAAGGTTTCATCTCGATATCATACTATTGTATCTTTTCCAACCAGTTAGCCCATTTCCCTTCTCTCAATTGTTGATTTAGAAGCATATTCACTCGTGATGAGGGAACATAAGAAATAACATGGGAGTTCAATATGTACGTGTGAAAAATATCTAAGGCCTACTTCTCTAGTTCTGAATACCTCAAATCATATTCATGTAGGTTTTTTCTCATGAAATTATCGGGAGTTCTTCTCCTTTGATATTCTTTTGAGTAAGAATGGATGCAACGTCTGTCTCTGTAGCAAATTAATAGATAATGAAATATCTTTGAAAGTCTAGGATAATGAGGACATGAGCAATGGTGATTGATCCTTTGATATTATTGAATGCCTCTTGAGTATCCACTGTCCATTCAAACCTCTTCTCCTTTTTCAACAACAAATTTATCGGCTTCACGATACTTGCATAATCAGGAACAAATCTTTGCACAAAATTGATCTTGTTGAAAAATGATTGGACTCCCTTCTTGGATGTTGGGGGTTGATCTTGTTTATTGATTTAATTCTTTTCAGATCTATGTAAATCCCTTCCTTGCATACAATATGTCCCAACAATTTTCCTTGAGTCACAATGAACAAGCATATCTTTGGATTCAAAGAAACACCATATAATCTACATATTTCAAAAACCTTTCTCAAATGATGGATATGATCCTCCCTTTTCTTTGAATGCACCATCAAGTCATATTTATAGTCTGCCATAAATTTTCCTATCAACCCATTGAATGCATGATCCATGGCCCTCTGGAATGTGGCTCCGATGTTCTTCAAACCAAAGGGCATTCTAGCAGATGCGTATGTCTCCCAAGGTGTGACAAATGCTATCTTCGCCCTATCTTTGTTAGCCACCAAGACCTGGTTATATCCTAAAAATCCATCCAACATGGACATGGAGGTCGATCCAGTAACTTTATGGAGAAGGAAATCCATATTAGGCAAATGAAATTTATCCTTAATGCTTGATTTGTTAAGGTCTCTTAAGTCGACACACATTCAGATTTCCCCGATCTCTTTTCTTACAATTAAAGTATTTGAAAGCTAGTCTAAGTGTCTAATGGGATAAATTATTCTCGCCTTCTTCAATTTCTCCAATTCAAGCTTTACCAGAGGTTTCATCTTGGGATTCATCATCCTTATTTTTTGCTTCATTGGATTTTCTCCTTCCCTCAAAGGAATGACATGTTGGAATATAGTATTATCATAAGATTTTAAATAATCATAGGTCCAAGTGAACACATCAATGTATTCTTTGAACAAGGTGACATATTGATCTGCTTCCTCAGTGGTGCAATCAACTCCCAAGTTGACATACTTCAGGTAACTGTCAGTTTTGACACTGAATTTTCTTGTTTCTTGTACCTTTCGAACTGAAACTTCTTCAATGAGATTCTTAGCATGATCATATTTCATGAAAATATATTCGGATTCTAAACAATCTTTTGGGACAAAAGATGAGTGATTGTCTTCATCATCATTTAACACAATTTTCTAGTTGTTCATCGTTCTCAAACACTTGCAAGTACTCAATGTTGTCGGGCACGGATGATCATAAGGCTCTTTCTACTTGGAAATACCTTTTTCTTTAGGTATCATCTGTATTTGACAATGAGGCCGCCAAGGCTAGTGAATCTGCCTTGTGATTCTTATCCCTTGGAATAAAATAAATGTTGAAGGAACTAAAAGATTCCATCAATTCATTAACTATTTTGAAATACGACTTAAGTCTTTCCTTTTTGATTTTATACCTTTGAGTCACCTGATTGATGACCAACTTTGAGTCGCTAGTTACAATTAGATGTTCTATTTTCATCTCTTGTGCAAGGATCATCCCCTAAATCAAAGCTTCATACTCTGGCCGGTTATTGGTGCATTAAAACTCTAGTCTAATAGCATGTGGATGCATAATGTTACTTGGAATCACAAGAACAATTCCAACTCCATTTCCATAGCTTGAACAAGATCCATCAAAGGACATCCTCCAATACCCTTCAAACATATACTCTTGATTCCCCATGTCTTGCAATTTCTCAGAACTTTCATTATTCTCTATATCTAGGATAGCGTAGTTTCAAATTACAACATATATATAATCCTCTGTCAATTCATTGTCCTTCTTGAAGGAGAAGGGTTTTCTAAGTTCACGGGGCACTTTAATCATTGCTCCTTATTTTCTTGGCAGCATCATACAACTTCCACCATTCAATATATATCCTCCAATCATAGATGTCGATTCTCTTCCCAACACAACTCCATATGTCGGAGGAAGGTATACCACAATAATATTGAAAACTGTAATGATATGGGGGGATGCTATAATCCAAGCATAAAATTTCTTGATTTCTCCACAAGCTGACACTTTTATAGAATCAATTTCATATATACTTTCACTACTCTCATAATACTTTGTGAAACTCATGCCTAGTGCCTCCATGATTTCCAGTGGCATGATATTGTTCATCGTGCCAGTGTCAACTAAAAAACTGTGTAGTGCAACATCATGATTTTCAATAGAAATGTAAAAGGGAGGAATTTTACCTCTCAACTTGTCAGTTGACTGGCCAGGGGTTTGTTTAGGATTGGTAACAACAACTTCTTCTCTTTCAGATGGATCATCCAAAAAATTCAATATGTTCTCTCTTTGCTGGGGAATCTTCACCACTTCCGTAAAGGGTAGGGTTATCCTTAACGTAATCAAATATTCTACAACATTATATGTCATTTGAGTGGAATTTGACATCATGTGTTGCCTTTTATTTCCAATTCCATTCGTCACTTTCTCATTTCTTGTTTTCTCATTTGTTTTTTCCTTTTCTTTTTATTTTTGGTTCTCTTTATCAGAGTCACCTTTATTTTTTGGTCTATTTACAAACCCTCTTGTCTGGGCGACATTTTATTGCAATTTGGGATCATTGTCACCCTCTTCAAATATATACATGGAGGTCTCACATCCGTCCATCTGCAAAGTTTCAAATCTCTCATCAGGTGAGCAATAATTCTCTTGCTCAATTAATTGATCATCATAGACATCATCCAGAACAATCGAATTTGGAGTAGGCTACTTGGGAACGCTTGGTCTTTGTAGGTTATCCATGTTTTCAAACCTCACTCTGTTTTCTTGGGGAGGGTTTCTCCTTTTCTCTAAGATTGACATTCTTGGATTTGGCATGTAATTATCTCCTCTTCTTAGTCTATTTATCTCATTATGAATTTGTTTGATGGTTCTATTCATATGTGCAATTTTGATTCTTTGCTAAGTTTCCCGTGCCGCCACAAGATCAACCTTTACATCAGGTATGGTTCCATTGAAAAATCCTCCTCCCATCGTTTGGTTTTGAGCTAGTCAAGGCTTGAATTCTTCGTTCTTTATTGAACTGGAAGTTCCTTGGTTATCAATATTTAATCCTTCTAGCTACCTTTGTACTCTTCATAGTATAATATTAGGGTCAACGGCCGTTTCAATTATAATTTCTTCCATATCGGTGGATTTATTCATTTCCTCTTCCAAAGTATCCATTTAGCATGTTCTGATAGCATATTTTACATTTGGGGGCATTGCATTCTTATAACAAGCAAGAATGACTGGGTCATTTGGTATTTTATCTTCTAGAATCCTACTCAAGGTTCTATTGAACCCGAGATTAAAATATTGTATCCTTTCATTCTTCCTCAAACTAATATGGGTGAAATCGGTGAGAAGGGTATGATAAGCAATTGAAGGGGAAAAAATAATTAGGAACATAGCTTCAAGGTCATTAAATGAGTGAATGGATCTACTGGGAAATGTTGTATACCATTCATATGATCTTATTGATAAGGTTTTTAGAAAAAACCTTACCATGAAATCGTCATACTCAACATGGTGAAAATCACAAACATCAAGAAATAGGTGTAGATGCCTCTTTTGATCCGAATTATTTTCGGCATGAAATGAGAGCATAGATATAATAAAGAAATGCACAGAGATATCACAAATATCCAATAATATAATAGAAATGTACCAAAGATGCAAACATAAACACAGATATATAGCAATACATGATTTGTATTAATGAAATAAATGTATAGAGACTGTAAAAATACAGAGTGAAAGACTCGCTAGAATGGTGGCAACTTATCTCTGAGAAGAGATGTGAAGGCTACTCGAATTCGCAAGAAGATGATTACAATGAGGCTATGAAGGCCTTTTTTAAAATAATCCAGAAATTCACAAACCCTAGACATCCAAAAAACCTAACCCTAGGAGATGAAGCGCCAAAAGTCATGTGGGCCTCATTTGGGTAAGTTAGTACATCAACTTCCTGGGGTCGTAACGTTTGCATATGATCTCTGTTTGGGGTGCATGATATATCGTTGGAAAGGTATCATTGAGGAGATTCATTTTGGTGTCTCAATTAGAGACTTTGGCTATCATTTATAAGCTCGATCCTGAAAAAAATTCATTTAGGCCCTCAAAATGGCCCCAGAAGTTAAAAACTACTAAAAATAGTAAATTGCCAAAATTGACATAAAACTATTTTGAGCGAGTTGGAAAAGGTGGGTGGCCATCGATATCCACCTGGATCATCTTTTCATTGATTGATCCATCTCCATAAAATTCATTTAAGGTGCCCTTAGGGAGAACATAGACATCATGTTGCTCACCTTTAAGATTTAGAGGGGAATCACTTACCCTCCAATTTTCAAATCCTGGTTTTCCCTGATTTCTTGCAGCATCTCTTCCACCTCCTTGTCTCTCCTCATGATGCTCATTTCAGGGTTGTTCGTTTCTTTATTCCATGTCTGGGGATTCTTCAGGTCTATACTTTTCACTTCTAATAATAGATAGTTTTTTTCTTTTACTTTTGGTAATAGGTCCCTTGTATTCATCCAACTTCAATCCCAACCTTGTTCTTGTGTTATTCTAGCCAACCTTTGATTTATTTGGTCTTGTCATTCCTCTCTACTTTGTGTTCAGAGAATTTCTCTTTATTCTTCTTGGACTAAGAGCTTCCAGGACCCTTCTAACTCTTCTCGAGTATGGGCTATTTTTATTACCAGATTGTACAAATGGTGTAGAATGCTTCGTTGATTATTCAATCCAATTTCCAAATGGGGCTGATTACCCTGGGGTAAAGTCATATATTCTTCACAAACGTTGGTCCAAGTTCCAAATTTTTAATTCATGTCCCCAGTATGGTGTCCAAAAATGTTAACACTTGAATCCGTTAGGACTGAAATGAAAACCTCACGAGGATGTAATCCCCTTGCATTTTTATAGAGGTGGTACTCTTTAGATTTTCTTGAGATTTTTTAAAATATTCAAAATGTGGGACTTGACAGAAGTCCTTTATAGTAATTCAAAGAAACATAAATATTACAATAAGGTAAAAGGAATTTTTTTTTGTTTTATTTTTAAAGAAAGTTCCCAAGAAAGGACTAGGAATCACACATTTAAAGAAAATAAGCAAAATTTCCTCACATCCATCATAGTTTGGATACATATTTCTGATCACATAAAATAAAAAATAAGATGATCCATATGCATAAGATAACTTTAACAGAGTGGACACATGGGAAACTCAAATAAAGATAATGACAAATAAAACTCAAATACTTTATATTCTGAAAACAGGGTTACAAAGCACAATCGAGATTGTTCTTGAAGTAGTTCTCTTGAAATTTCAAAAAATATATAGTCTGTTACATATTATTGAAATTGTAAATGTGTTTGTCTTAAATACTGGGATTGGGGCTCCCACAGACCATAAAGCAAATAAATATAAGAAATAATCTTATAGAAAGAAGACGGTGGACAATAGAAGAATCAACAAGACCTGGTAAGAAGAAAAAAAATGAGTTATCAGTATTCAGTTAAACCTTTCTAGTAAAAGAGGTGGAGGGACTGGATGAAGGAATTGATAAAGAAAATAAAGATGTGATCAACATAAACTTACTATGATGGTCACTCTCTTCTTCATGTTCTCATTGATGTCATTTTATCATTTTCATCGAAGGTTATAGGAACCGTCTCAACTACTTCTTGCCCTGCATTTGTCAGTTTGTCGATAGCCTTCTTAAACCATTATTCGATGTAAATTTTCATAGGTGCCATGTTGACTTCATGCCGGATTTTAATATTGAACAACTCACTGTCCAAGTCACGAAGATAAATGGAAATTTCATGTAATATTTCTTCAATATCCTACTTTTTTATGGATTAATCTACTAGCCAGTTATCTATGGAGTTCTCATCATATTCAATTATGCCATAGAAATTTTCAATTGACAATCCTTTAAAAATATCAACTTTCTCATCGAACTGTTGTTTTGTTAGGAAGAATGAGTTGAGGATCAACTTGGGATCTTAGACCTCATTAGTGCTTCTAGCTAGGTCCAACTCCATGAGTATTTTGAATATCTCTTCTCTCCTTCTTATGGATTGGCTGCATGCCTGAACGATGTTGTTCAAGTTCTTTATTTTCTCTTTCCAGTAGACATTCAACTACTTGATCCAACTTGGAGAGGGAAGGTCTTCCTCTCTTCTCTTTAAATCTAACATATTTGAAACTTTAATACCAAAGAGTACCATGACATCAAGGTAGAAACCTTCTTCATTTTTTAGGTCGGATTGTAGATATTCAAGGAAGGCACGCACCCTCGAGCCAAAATAAATCATGCTTTTTGAAATTTCCCAAGATTCTATAATCAGTGCCATTCTTTTCTTGATATTGTTCTCCACATAAATCCTGGCTGATGTGAGTAAGCTTGAGGATCCTTTTATTTTTTCCATGGGCATGGAGGGTCTGAAAATTGCCAAAGGGATGGCAAGGAGTGGAAGAGGCATCAAAGTCTCTTCAAGTTCCTTAATCCTTTCCTTTAACTTTATATTTTCATCTTCGAGACCACCAATGGAATCGTCCAATGCATCACTGGTTGCTTTATGAATTATGGAAATTTGGGAAGGTCACATATTTCTTAGGTTAACCTCAGAATGCAATTTTCCCTTTTTATTCTTCACATCACTCTTCTCAATAATTAATTTTTTAGAATCACTGTAAAAAAAAATGCTCTTAAACACAAATGATTCTTCATCAAATATCTCATTTTCAACAATTTCCAACAATTGATTTTGGTGGGCCATGCCTCCTGGCTGATCAATGTTAGGAAAAATATTCTCAATGTTAGCCTTGAGCTCCATATAATCAAGGTAAAATCTATTGATGTCACTTTCGATGTGATGCTATTCTACCTCTTGTACAATATTCTTCCTCTTCTTCCTCAGAGAAGTTTTGTGTGATCTTTCATTTTTTCTTGGATGGGGGTTCTTATCTCCTCCTCCACCTGAACTACTATTGATTACCTTCTTAGATGGGTGGGCCATTGGAGCACTGTGTTAGAACTTGGTAAATTGTTGGGCTAAAGAGAACGATCTACCAAGGTAACCTGCAAAACAACTTTAAGACTGGAAACTAGCCTTCCCAATCTAGAGAGGGCTCTCTCTGAGACCTAGTCTCTGAGAGATAATAACTTTGGACTGACAATTAGATTTAGATGCTTGAGAAAGTTTTTTCTAGTTTCGCTGGCATGGAAGTATAGTACTTTTTGGGCTATGGAGTCAACCCCCTAAAAACAAGAGAAATCTATGACTAGTAAGGGAAGCTTTGAGAAGACAAAGGATAAATAGGTAATAATGTTTCAGTTTCAATATCATTGTGTATGGTGAAAGAAAGGAGAAACATAAATAAAATCAGAGCATCATTAGAGATGAATTCTGACCTAACTTAGAAGAAAACACAGAGTTTAAATGGTCGAGTCTAAAGCACCACAAGATGATTTTAAACCCTTTAACTATTTCCAATTTAAACGAATGGAACATACATGAATTTGTAGGAAACAAGAAGTACATATAAATATAGGATCACAATACATCAAACCACCACCACTAGAATATTTTCGTTTAAAGGTTCAGGACCTTTGCATTTATATTTCCATCAAATTTATAAAGTTAAATTCAAGAGTTCTCTGTCTACACTACTTTTCCAACCTGAATTACATAAAAAATATCCAAAATATAGAAAACTAATGTCCTCTTGGGCTGCTATGTTCAAACTACTTCCCCCTAGAATCCTGGATTCAGTTACTCTCCCCCTGGACAAACTTTTCAACAAAATTTACTAAAAATAGAAACCCAACTGCACCCAATCATATCATAACCAACATATTCATTTCAATCATTTGGTCATGAATAAGATTCGGCCATATGGTTGTGATAAATCAATGTTTTCCTCTAAGGGGTGCCCGAGTAATCATGTATACTACTAGAAACTCTATCACCTTTGTATAATAAACTTTGGTTGCTACTACATGATCACTAGATATAGCATGCACATGGTGAGTTTTTGTAGAGGATTTCCATTTGTGGTCGCCCATGCAACTCTAGGTGGAAACAATGGTTGGGGACCATGCATCTCCTTCAAAACTTGCATCCATTTCATTAATACCTTCCCTTCTCATTAGGTAAGATTACAATGTTTGCGCAACGAATATTCACTATGTAAGTACTGTGTCTAAATTCTTGTTAACATAAGAAAATAGGCTATGTATGGAGAAATATTCCATGCAATGACCCAAAAAGAAAAAAATGGGGCTCCCTTACTTATGCCTCCACAAATCTAGTTAGGGGATTTATCTTGTCCTTATTTTTTTGCCTCCAACTTCGCCTGTGACTTTTAATCTCTTATTGTTTTTCTTAAAGACCGGTTCCATTTTTTCAAACTCTTCACCTTTGTCAACAAAACCACATTTATTTTTAGTTTTGATTGAGCACCAGAGAGAGCCACACATGCATCATAAATAGCTAGTCTGCACTCTTTGAAATATTCCATGATTTTTTCCTCTGACATCCTCTATTCCTCTCGAAGCTCAATGATTACATCTTGGGACTCTATGAACTATTTTTTAATCCAATTTACATTATTTTTCCTCGCTGTGGGTGAGGTCGGGGATAAATGACCTGCTCGACTCTGCGAAGATGGTGTTTCAATAATATTTTTTTCCATCTGTCTTCTCAACTCTCTGTTTTCTTAATAAAATTGGGCAATAACGTGTTGTGCTTGCTTTAGTTGTTGCTTCATTTCTTGAGTATTTTCACTTTCCTCACCTAAATCCACCTATATTTAATCAATTCCCTTGTTTGCACCTTCAACAAGCTCTAGCTGAATGATGTGCATGGGAAATATCTTGGCAGAGGACTTGGTGTGTAGTCTACTGGAAGCGTGGATCTCCTCAGTTTTATTAGTCAATATCAAAATGATTTTCTTTTGGGATGTTGGTTGACTAGATGATGAGTCTTCTATTTCTTTCCCTTTTATTTTTCCAGTAACATCTTCCTTTCTCTCCTCTCAACTATGAAGTGCCGATTCCTCTGTAGATAGAGGAATTTCTCCTTTAGGGTCTTTGGGAATGTTAGCCGAAATCATAAAAGAATTCCAGTCCTTGTTCAAATGTCTCAATTCTTCAACCACTAACATTTTAATTAATAAAAAAATGGAATACATTGTTCCTTGGCTGATCAGCCTTGGCCTAGACACTGTCTTCCATATTTCCCAGGCTCTGACACAAGAAGAAAGGTAAGTTTAAGGGATTTTTCCCTATGAAGTGCATCTGTAACCTGATGCGATATGGATACACCCTGTCAAACCTTCCTTCACAGGTGAAATATTCTCTGATTATCTTCAGAAGTTTCTCTAAAGACTCCAGGAGATACTCACTTGGAATTCCGGCTCCAATTTTCTTATTTCGACCTTCGGGATTGATGAAATCTGTATAAAATGTGTCTAAAGGAATGCCTTTAAACCATTTTTCTTCGTGTAGAGGGATCTTCATCGGAGCTGGAAAATTTTCCTCCATCACTTGGAAAGTGATTCCCGCAATTGTCGCACTGACCCCAGTAAAATTGAGGGCGAACTAGTCAACGAGTTTCACATTATACTCTTGGATCCTTTCGCAAAAATGCATACATCCAGCTTGTTCAAAAGATGCCATTATCGTCGAGTCTTCATTTATCAACTCCAGATATTGAGGTTAAAACCTCATGGCCCTGCCACTTCTCACCTTCTTTATTATGCTTTGGGAAACTTCCATGATCTCGGTATATAGTAATTTCACGCATGCAATAATGAATTGTAATAGCCTCTCTGCGCGACAAATAAGAATGATGAAATTTGAAGCGACTAAAAGAAAGGGTAGAAATAGGAATCTTTGCGCGACAAACAAATCAGTAACAAAAATTCATGGCGCGGCTGTAAAACGCGAAGGAGGAATTAGGCACAGTGGGAAAAATTGGTGCAGCAATAAGATGCGATGAAAAAATTCAGCGCAGTGGGGAAACTCGACGCGGTAGGGAATTGTGACGGAAAATTTCGACACAGTGGAAAACTCGACGCGGTGGTAGGAAATTCAGAAGGAAGAAGGTTGACTGTGAGAAGAAACAACTCGTCCAAAAATCTGGTTTGTAGTGAGCTCCAAAATAATTTAAGCAATGGATGAAAACAATGGAGGAGACAAAGGAAAATCAAAACAACAAACTTACGTAACAACTGGCAGCAAATAACGTTTACGTAGTGAAGGGCTCTAGAGCTTGCTGAAAACACTACAAATGATGCAAAAACTCTGAAAGTGAAGGAGAGGCATGAAGGGTGACCAATATTTATGCTTGAACAAATATAGAATGAAATCATGGAAAATGACGGTAAATTGATGGCAACGAAAAGTTCGAAAGAAGGTTGAAGATTTTTGCAGCAAACTTGTGCAACGGGTACACTTTTGAAGTGTGCAAAATACAAATTATAGAAGTGCCATGATTGTTTACTTCTATGACTTCATGATTAAGGAATGATGCTCTTAATATATTTCGACATGACTTTTATCCCAACCACTTGACTCGATTTTGGTACATAATTTCCACCCTTTTGACATGACTCAAGACTTAGGGAAGTGGACCTTTACAATTTAAAAGAGACAAACCTTACACCCCTTTAACCAACTTATGGCTAGACCTGTTACTTGATAATTTTGAACCACTCTTTATTTGGTCACCGACCTTATAAAATTTGACGCACAAACTGTGACTCATCTAGGACTAACTCTAACTGCAAAAATCATGGTGTTAACAACTGGCTCCAATGGGGATGTTACCCTCCCAATGAGGTATAAAAGAAAAATAGACCTAGTGCCTAACCATTGGGAATTATTTGACTCAAAGAATCTAAAATGACAAGACAAACTCGTTTCCAAACCCTCTTGACACAACTATGACTAAATTTAGCATAAACTTAGGGCCTTCACTTTGGGCTTCAATTTTCTACTGATTATCAATTCAAAATGCTTTATCTGAAAATAAAAATTGTTATTTACAATGACATGAAGAGATTGAATTTTTTTTCTAAACAAGATAATGTTTGAGAAACTTGCCATTCATAGGTCCCCCACCAATAAGATCCACATTAAGCTCTTGCAACAAATAAGCATTGTTCCCATGGTATGCAACAATCTTGAATGGTCCCATCCAAAGATGATAAAACTTCCCATGCCTCCCTCTGTCTTCATTTGTTGCATCCCACTTTAGTACCAAATCATTCACCTTGAAATCAACTTCTTTGGTGTGTCTGTAAAAAATTCTTTTCATTTTATCTTGGTGCAGATGTGATTTATTGAAGACCTGTTCTCTCATTTGCTACGCATGAACCAATTGGTTTATTCTCCTTAGATCATCATTTGGTTCAACTTCTTTCTCTTGCAACAATATCCTCACTGGAAATCCTAATGAGGTAGGAAAAACTGCCTCTATACCTTATACAATCTGAAAAGGTGATGTGGATATAGACCTTTTAATGGTGATTCTGTCAGCCCATAACACATAGATGACATTTTTGTGCTAAGATTTCTTGTTTTCCTGCAGAAGCTTCTTAATAATCCTAGTCAATATTTTGTTACACGATTCATCCAACCCATTACCCTGTGAGCAATAAGATTTGGAATGGCCCAGAGTTATGTTATAGTCACTTTAGAATTTCTCCATTTTCTTAGATTTGAATGCCATTACATTGCCAGTAATGATCTTGACTGGACAACCAAATCTAAACAAGATATTACTCTCTAAAAATTGAATGATGACAGTATCAATAGCTTTTCTTGCGGGGACCACTTCAATCCATTTGGTGAAGTAGTCTGTGGATGTCAGTATCCACCTATGTTGAGCTGAGGATGGCGGATGAATTTATGCTATAAAATCAAGGCCCCATTGCATAAATGGTGCTTCAACAGAGATAGGATTTAAAGGTAGGGGCTGCAAATTTATTTTTCCATCAAAGATCTAACATTCATGGCAGCTGGAAACTTCCTTGTATACATCAGAAAAAATACTAGGCCAATAGAACCTTGCCCTTAGTATTTTGTGTGTAGTGGTATTCCAATAATGATGTCCCCAATATTCACCTTTTTGAAACTCTTTAATATCCTTTTTCATTTCTTCCTTCAGCAAACAATTTAGTAAGATCCCACCTGGATCTTTCCAATACAGAGAATTTTCAAGAATGCAAAACTTTGCTGCTTTCAACTTCAAAAATATGGCTTTGGGTTTTCTCAATCTAGGAGGATCTTGTAAGTTTATTAATATGTAAATACCATCATCATACCAAGGAGAATCAAGGAACTTCTGGGATATCTGTGGGACTACTTCTTCTTGTGAATTTTCTGACAAATCAACAATAAAATTGATTCCCAAAACATCACAATTTGATTGCGTCATTAATTTTGCAATCCCTTGACTCTTAATCAACTTTGTAGGCTTGATTTCATGGTCATACTATAACATTACTGCTATCCATTTTCCCCTTCTCCCTTCAGGATCAAGCTGAGTCAAAATATCCTTTACATAATTGTTAGGCACATAAGAAATGACATGGGAATGTAAAATATAAGTTCTAAATTCTTTAAGGGCCTTCCCCAAGGCATATGCTTGTTTTTTCATGATGTCATACCTTCGTGGGGAGTATCTCAATTTCCTAATACAATAATCTATGGGGTTTTCAAATTTTTGATCATCTTTTTTGCAACAAAACACCAACAATGGTGTGTTTTGAGGCAAAGAAAAACAAGATAAAATCTTTTGCAAAATTCAGGTTGGATAACACTGGAGCTTTGGTCAATGCCACTTTAATATCTTCAAAAGACTTCCTAGATTTATGAGTCAATTTTATTTCATTGCCTTTCTTGAGCATATTTGTGATATGCTTTATGATCTCAACCAAGTTGGGAATGAACCTCCTCAAAAAATTTACTTTTCCTAGGAAAGAATATACCTCTTTCTTGCTCTTGGGAGTGCCAATCTTCAGAATTGGTTCCACTTTGTTGGGGTCTATTTTATGCCTTCTTTTGAACTAATGTGTCCAAGAAAATTTCCTTCTTGCATTCCAATGTTTGATTTTTTTTGGATTTAACAAGATGCCAAACTTTCTACATTTTTGGAAAACCTTTCTTAGATGTTCAATATGTTAATCATCGAAATACAAAAATATAGTGATATCATCCAAGTAAATCAAAATAAACTTATCCTTTTCATCGAAAAATGCTATGCCCATGGCCCTTTGGAAAGTCTCTCCAACATTCATAAGCCCAAAAGGAATTTTCGCATACATGAAAGTGCCCCAAGGTGTTGTAAAATCTATCTTCTCTTGGTCATCTGGATGCACCATAATCTGGTTGTATCCAAAAAAACTGTCAAGCATTGATATCTTCTGAGATCCCACCACCTTTTGTAGGGTGTAATCCATATTAGGAAGTGGATAATTGTCTTTGAGAGACACCCTATTTAGATTCCGAAAATCTACACATAATATTATCTCATCACTTTTCTTCCTAACATGAACTAGGTTAGCCACCCACTTGGAAAATCTTAAGGACATAATGATCTTGGAATCAAATAGTTTCCTTAACTCCTTTTCAATCAATGGAAACAACAAAGGGTTTAATCTTCTCAATTTTTTTTTGAAAGGTTTATGATCATCCTTGATGGGAATTAGACGTTGAATTACCTTAGTATCATAGACATTTAAATATTCATAACTCCATGCAAAGACATCATGGAATTCTTTCATAAGGTTGATATACCTTTGTTTGATTTATGAGCTGAGCATTTTTGACAGTTTGATGATCTTGGGGTCTTCTTGAGTCCCAATGTTTCAATATTCTATATCCTCATAGTTTGCAGTGATTTTAGGATTTCTGGCTACATCATTGTTGTCAAAAAGATTTTCCAATGGGACCAAGCCTTTGGGAATAATGTTATTTTTTAGCTGCACTATATCTCTTCTAACAATCTGATTCTGAAAAAGGTCATTATTTTTGAACACAATTGCATCTTCATTCACTTCAAAACAACACTCATCATCAATATTTACATTAGCAAATCCATCACTCATCTAAAAGAACCTTTCTACCTGTTTGTTGTCTTTAAATACTTGTCAATATTTAATGTTATCAGGTACTGTTGCCCTATGTTTGACTTCAATTTCATACTTTTTATTAGGAAAAATTGGAATTTTGAAAATCGAAGCTGAAGTAGCCAAAGCATCTGTAATTTGATTTCCCCCCTAGGAATCACTAACAAATTGTATTCTAAAAACTCTTCAAGAAGATCAAGCACTAAATTCCTATACACTCTCAATCTGGGATGCTTGGAATGATATATGCCCTTTACCTGGTTAATGACAAGCTCAAAATCCCCATGTACAACTATCCTTCTAGAACCCAATTCTTTTAAAGTCTTCAATCCCAAAATTAGTGCCTCATATTTGACCATATTATTGGTACAATCGAAATCGAGATTGTAAGAACAAATTTTTGTACCCATGTTGGGAGGGTTAATCCACACACTAGCTGTAATATCCCTAGGCCCAACCCAATTGATGAAAATGTACTTAAGATGGTGAGCTGTTTGATATCATTTTGTATGCACCTTTCATGGAATAGTGCACACATGTACTACACAATAAAATGATGAAGTGTGGACATTCTTGGATACCGCGCACAACAACTTAAGTGCGTGTGGTTTTGAGGCAACAAAGACTTTGTGTATATGTTGTGTTTTATAGGCTGGTGAGCCAGTTATTATAATCTAGGATGCTTATGTTTTGGTTAGGCCAGAGAGCCTAGATGCTAAAGGCCAGTGCGCCTATTTTGTATGTGTCTCATAATTAATATAAAATACATCACTGTGCGGAGACTGACCACGATAAAAGAGTATGGGGTACTAAACTCCACTAGTTAGGGAAAGAGTGGGGGATAAAAGTTAAGGAAAAGGGATAAGCTAGGGAGCTTAATCCAAAAAGGAATATTATATTAATATTTCTTAAAGTATAAAGTATGGATAATTATTTTATCCCAAGTTCCAAAGTTGGGGACAAGTGGGCCAAAGTAGCTCCCAACATGACAAGTGTCAAGTTGGGGACATGCATACACATTGTTTGGACTTAGTTCATTTTTCCATTCTCTTCCATCACTCTTCCATCATTGGATCATCCATGCAACCATACCATGAGTTTATAACTCACGTAGTCAGCTATCCTCCAGACTTTCCTGTCATTGTATCTGAACTTGGAACCATAGTCATACTTGTTTGTTAGCTGGTTAGCTTGGGAGTTGGATTGAAGAAGTGGGTTGTCAGTCCCATGGGATACTGAAGAGGCGGGTTGTTAGGCCCATAATCAATTTTTCTCTGGGTGAGAGAATTTCTAGGAATTGATTTCCTGAGGGTGCTAAACTACAACTATAGGGCTATGAGACTTCCTGTCTGACCTATTGCTGAAGCCCAGAAAGGAAGTGGGGCAGCCGAAGGACTGTTGAGAAGAGAAGGGGCACACTTCTTGGGGTGGGAAATGAATGTGGGGAATGAGGGATTATAGGTTGTTAGTTTGAGTTGGTACATGTGACAGAGTCTTTCCTGTTGTCTATGAGCCTTTATCCTGGCTAGGAATCCTTTTACCTGGGTGGAGTTTAGTCCCAGCTCGGGGGTGATCCACTGCTGAGAGTGATGAGCAGTGTGGTCTAAGGATGGGAGGTTCGTGGAAGGTCTGGACGTAATTGGTGATATTCTTACCAAGATAAGTGTCAATTGTGTGATAAATTTACATGTTGCATTATTATTTATGTGTTTATTTTTATGGGTTTATCCTATGTGTGGTTATAAATGTCTTTATATTTATGGGTATTGCCTGTATATGTTGCATGTATATGTTTACTGTCATTTCAGTATGAATCCGTGCATTTACCAAATGTATTTATCTGTTTACGTTATATATATATAGCTTTCACAAGAGTTCTGTGTGTATATGTTTTAATTGCATGCAATTCGAAAAATTTATGTGGCATAACCAGTTGGATGATGGGTATGTTATAGTATGTTCCATAGCAGAGAAAAAAAAACATTCTCTCGTGTATCGTGGCTTGATGTGGGTGTCCTGGGATGTTACAATATGGTATCATAGATTCAGTTTTAAACACTAAGCCTGGATGGGCCAAACAAGTTGAGTTGAAGAGAAATTTCATAGAGGATTAATTTCGAAGTGACCAAATTTCAAGTCATAGAGCATCCATGGTAAATTTAGAAGCAACGACGGGGAATTGGGAAAAGCGCCAATTTCCGTTGTTAAATTCATGAGAAAATTGAGAAATTCGGCCATGTGGTGAGATATTATTGATTTAATATCTATTTTAGCAAAGTCAGACCTTGAATGGGTTGAATTTGAAGTTACAATGAAGCCATGACAGATGGAGCGAGTTTAGTAATTAAAATTCTCAATTTGTGAATTGAGTTTGGAAAAAATTCGCTCCATAAATGTCAACCCACAACGATTTGTTGTTGCATAGGTTGAACTGGTATTGTTGGGGTGAAATTGAGAAAATTTCACAGTTGCAGAATGTCTATGGTAGAAATGGGGAAAAAGTTGGGAAAAGCCCCAATTTATGCAGCAGAATTCATGAGGAATCAATGCACATAGAGATGAATGTGCACAATTGGGCGCACTAAAAATCTTGTGATATGTAAAAATTTTGGTGCCGCGTGGAAATTTTTTTGTGTGCATGTGCGCACACTAAATTTTGGCACTGCGCGGAAAAATGTTGGTGTGCGGTTGCGCGCACTAAATTTTGGCGCCGCGCGGAAAAATGTTGGTGTGCGTGTGCGTGCACTAAATTTTGGCAGCGGACGGAAAAATGTTGGTGTGCATGTGCGCGCACTAAATTTTGGCGCCGTGTGGAAAAATGTTGGTGTGCGGTTGTGCACACTAAATTTTGGCACCGGGCGTAAAAATTTTGGTGTGCGGTTGTGCACACTAAATTTTGGCGTCGGGCAGAAAAATGTTGGTGTGTGGGTGTGCTTGCTAAATTTAGCATTGTGCGGTGTGAATATGCATAATAAGGTGTGTACGGTGTGCACACATATAATAATGGTGCGTGAGGTGTGCCCAGTATTGGCAGAGCGTAGAGGAGTTTGGTTGCTGTGCACGCAATATGAATATATGTTGTCGCGCGATAGTTTAGTTAATGGTATGCACATAGTATTGGTGTGTGGTGGAGCCATACTAAACTTTGGCATGGTGCAACACATAGAGTGAAATGCATGAGGAATATTAGCGTGCGATACAAAAATGGCGTGCAACAGGTAATAATGCAAGAACCAAAATTGCGTTTGGTGGATATTGGCACGTGACATAAAAGTAGTGCGCACTAGTTATTGGCACAACAGAGAAGTGATGCACAATGGTTATAAGTGCGTGGAGAACGATATAACTTGTGGTGTTTCTGCACATGGTAAATATGGGTGTACATGTTGAAAATTATGCACGTGAAGTTATTTGAATGGTGAACAACAACAGAAAACCAACGATTTTCTACGACATTTTATATCATCTGAACGTCATCTTTTTGCAGCGCGTTTTTGAGGGCCTTAAGAGCGTTTTTAGCTACTAAAAAACCACAATAATAAAATACTCCATCTATGTATCTCAAATAAAAGAGCTCGTAGAGAGATTTCTAATGGTGTAAACCATTAGTCAAACAGAGCTTTTATGAGAAAGTTACAACAAAAACAGTGGAGGGTAAATTTTAAGACCCAACTAACTTCAAAGAGCCATAACTTTCAGCTCCAGAATCAGATTGAGGTGCAAGAGCAGTCAATGGAAATCTATTGAACCATATAAGACATTCCTAGAGATGAATTAAATTTTTGGGCATGTTAAATATGTTTAAAATGGAAAATAATGTACATGTAGAATTCCTTACCAAAAACAAGAATTGGCCTAGAAATTCAGCAGACTGTAACTAGCAGCCCAGAACCCAGAAAAAGGTGAAAATTGGATAGAGTGTCCATAATATTTATACTAAGAAAACCAATGGATATCCCACGAAAACTCCAATGGAGTAGGTGCAAAAATTCACAATTACAGTGCAAAGTTGCACTAAGTTGATGTGTGAACAAGAAAATTAATGGGCAATTTTCAAATAACCATGACGTTCTGCTCAAGACTCAGAATTGAGCATGGAAATAGGCATTAGAAAGGTCTCGAACAATGGAATATAATCATTCAACCAGAACATTTATTTTGGAATTCAATGTTTAGGAAATCATAAGAAAGAATTCTGATATATTATTGAACCAGAATGGTTCATATTTTCATGAAATTGTTGAAACAGTTAGCCTGACAAAGTTTTGTTGGATGCACATTTTGCAGAGTTAAAAACAACTAGATCAGATCAGGATCAACAAAGATTCCATAGGAATGGAAGAGACACATGGTTCTTATATCCAAGAGGAAGATATTAGAGGGATGGATGTCCATTTGGGCATTGAAGGAACAAACTCCAATGTACATGGATAACGAAGGGATGCAAACATGAATATGGTAGAGACCATTAAAAATTTGCAGAAGGATTTCCAAAGCCATAAAGATGATAATGAAAGTCTTATGAGAGCCAAGGAGCAGTAGGATGACTTCAACATGAAGTTATTGCATATATTGAACATAATAGAAAAGAAATTCGATAAGGAGAGTGGCTCAAGCAAATAAAGAAGTCACATGTCTTCTGATGAGAAAAGAAGATCCAGAAGTGTTAGAAAACATCACTGTCACTCCCTGAGGCATTACAATAAGAGAGAACATACAATATCAAGTCCATCCGCTTTCAGGAAGCATAAGAGGTATGGGGTGGATGAGCTATGATGAGAAATGAACAAAATCAAACCTCCTACATTTGATGGTGAGCACAAGAAGGATGAAGATGTAGAGACATGGTTGTTGGGCATGAGAAAGTATTTTCAATTGCATAATTATTCTTCTCATGTAGAAGGAATAATTTCCATCTATCAACTCAAGGGAAAGGCATCCATGTGGTGGGATCAACTTGTGCAGGTGAAACCCATCAAATAGAAGAGTGTTACTTGGAAGGAATTCAAGAAGTATTTTGAGAAGAAATACTTGACTAAGAGATATTATGACAAGAAAATGAAATATTTCTTTGAACTTAAGCTTGGGAGTATGAACATAGATGAATATGAGAGAAGGTTTTTAGAACTACTGAAGTATGTCTCTTTCATCAAGGATGAGACAGTTAAGATTCAAAGGTATTTGAGTGGATTTCCATCATTCTTCAATGACAAAATGTAGTATGATGATCCAAAGACATTGGAGGAGACCATAAGGCGAGCTAAATTCCTATATGATCAACAAAAATCAAGACCAACTTTCCAAAAATATTGGGAAGACAAAAATAAATTCAAGATGGATCAGAGGAAGAAGGTAACTAAGCCACCATTCTTCAGAGATAATACTCAGGGACAACCAACTTCTAGAGAACCCAAAATGATTGAAGCAGGGGGTCAAAGGCCAAGGAAGCCACCTATTCAATGTTGGGGTTGTAAAGGACATCATATGTTCAAAGATTGTCCTCACAAAGGTGAAAAAGTGAGGATTGTTCACAATGTACAACAAGCTGAAATAGTGGAGAACATGGGAAAAAATGTACCAAGGATCTATGCAGACCTGGATAAAAAGCAATAAGAGTATCAATCACATATGATTGAAGTGGAAGGTATGATCAACAACCAAACCATTGCAATTTTAATTGATTCAGGAGGTAGTCATAATTATATAGATCCTAAGATGGTGGAAATTTTTCATTTTCCAAGAAGCAAGCATGGAAAATATTGGTTGGTGCAACTGGCTACTGGGGCCAAAATAAACGTTAATGAGATGGTTAAGTCATTTCTTATGGACATGAATGGACTGAACACTAGGGAAGATTTGAACATATTTCCTTTAGGTTCCTATGAATGTCTAATTTGGATGGATTGGTTGGACCAGCATCATGCTATCCTAGACTGTCATAACAAGGAATTTACTTGCTTGAATGAGGAAGGGAACCTAAGGAAAGTGCATAGAATTCCCAGGGCAGTAACCATCAGAGAAATTTTAGCATTGCAGTTGAAGAAATGTTACAGAAAAGGGTGTCAATTATTTGCAACTCATATGGAAGAGACACCTAAAGATAAGGTTCCAAATTTGGACGATCATGCAATCCTTGAAGATTTTGAAGATGTGTTCAAGGAGGTATCAGGACTACCCCCGAAGAGAGACATTGATTTCTTTATAAATTTAATGCCTAGAGCAGGTCCAGTGTCAAAGACTCCTTACATAATGAGTACACCAGAGCTAAAGGAGTTGCAAATGCAGCTTGAAGAACTTTTGAAGAAGGGGTATATACACCCAAGTGTATCACCTTGGGGTGCCCCAGTATTGTTCATGAAGAAGAAAGATGGGACATTAAGATTGTGCACTGATTTCAGACAGTTGAATAAAGTGACTGTAAATAACAAGTATCCTCTGCCAAGGATTGCTGATCTCTTTGATCAATTGAAGGATGCAAAGATATTTTCAAAGATAGATCTTAGGCCAATATACCATCAGGTAAGGATTAAAGAGGAAGATATCACCAAGAATTCCTTCAGGACAAGGTATGGTAATTATGAGTTCACAGTGGTGCCATTTGGGTTGTCAAATGCACCAGCTATTTTCATGTGCTTAATGAATGCTGTTTTTCGAGAATATTTAGACAAGTTTTTCATTGTATTTTTGGATGATATTCCTATATATTCCAAATCAGAAGAAGAGCATGAGAATAATTTGAGGATGGTGTTGCAATTATTAAGGGAGCATCAGTTGTATTCCAAATTGAGCAAGTGCTCATTTTATCAGAAGAAAATTCATTATTTGGGACATATCATTTCAGAGGATGGGCTAGAAGTGGATCGTGAGAAGATAGAAACCATTAGAGAATGGTCAATTCCAAAGAACGTGACAGAGGTCACATCATTCATGGGCCTTGCAAGATACTATAAAATAATTATTGAAGGATTCTCAAAGATTGCACACCCAATCACTTCCTTGCAAAAGAAGGGTGTGAAGTTTCAGTGGACATTGGATTGTGAAAAGAGTTTCCAACACTTGAAAAAATTATTAACAAGTGCTCCAATACTAAGGATTG
>WSFP011406592.1:0-25398 GCA_009831015.1 Picea engelmannii
AGTCCCACATCCACACCTCTCACATGGTCACCTGACCTATATGTGCAAGAGTTACTAAATGCCAAGAGGAGATTGGAGGTTTTGAAAGTCAAAGGGCATGAGAGAGACCTTCAAATCCAACTATTGACAGTAGAAAATCGAGACTTAGCAGAAAACAATAAAGTTTTAACAGGTCAATTGGCATTGTTGCAAGAAGCCCTTTTGGAAGCAAACGCTGAATGGCAAGGCTTTAAGGATGTCAGGAAATCAGGGAAGATTTCGATGTGGAAATTAGAGAGATGATGAACTCTAAAACACCCAAAGCTAAAGGGAAAACAAGTGAACAAGAATACACCCATGGAGTGAAAGCAAGGGATGAAGAGAAAAAAGATTTTACAAAAAATTCCAAAACTTGGGCAAAAGTCATTAGCAATTCTGCTCATATGGAAAAAAAAACACACAGCCAAGGGGACGACATGCAAGGTAGAGAAAACAAGGAAAGACAAGGAAAAGCAGCAAACATAATTATCAAAGGTGTGAGAGAGTATGGAAAAAATGAGTGTACTCTCGATCTCTCAAGTGAATTTTTGAAGGACAAGTTGCTTTGGCAAGGCCGAATTTACCAAGCATAGAGGGTGGGTAAGCCTAGTGGCGAGAGAGCTAGGCCCATACAATTCATTATGTCAATCATACGTGACAAGAAAATTCTCCTAGGCAAGAAGCAACTCTTGAGAGGCTCTCGCTTTTTTCTAGATGAAGATTTAACTATTAGACAGCAAGAGGAAAGAAGGGAAGAGTTGTCAAAGGTTAGGGCAGCAAGAGATGAGGGGAAAAGGGCATGGTTGTTCAAAGGAAAAGTTGTTATTGCCTTTTTTGGTCCTCATTCTAAAACAGGACAGCAAGTTGGCAACCAAGAAGAGACAACAATTTCATTAGCAGGAAAATATGCAATAAGGCCAGTATGGACAAATAGAGGTGAAGACTCAACTTTGAGTCTTGTAGACCAAAACAAATAGAAATCAAATTGTTCCCAGGTTTCCTTAAGATTAGTTTGTTGGAATTGCAGAGGTTACCCTTGGAGGTGGGGACCTAGGTTAGGACCTATCGCGGAAGATAGAGACATAATTTGTCTATTGGAAACACATGAGCATGAAGGGTGCAAGACACCTATGTTTGAAGAGTATGTGAAGATGGCAGTGTGGAACAAAGAAGCTAAGAATGGTAAAGGACATGGGGGTATCATGGTCTTAGTGAAGAAAAAAAAAAGGTCATATCATTCAGTTAGAAAGAGAAGACTCAAATAAACAATTCATTTGGTTTAAAATATCAGAAAATGGTAACATCATCGGGATTGCAGCATGTTATTTTGCCCCACAAGTTTCAAAAACTTACAAAAGTAGGGGGCTTGACCACAAAGACCCCTTTGTAGCCTTAAAAAACAATATTGCAACGTACTCTCAACTAATTGAAGTCCTTATAGTGGGTGATTTCAATGCTAGGACAACCTGTAAACAAGCTAGTATTTTTCATTGTAAGGAAGACTGCAACCCCATTTGGCTTACAGAAGAAAGAAATCATCAGTGGACAAGAGTTTCAAAGGACAACAAAAGCTGCAATTTTTGGGGGGAACAATTGCTTACTTTATGTGGGGCATTTGACTTAGTCATTTGTAATGGGTTGGCTAGATGGGCGAATTCTGGCAATTTCACCTGCAATAATTACAATGGAGCAAGTGTAGTAGACTATGCAATTTTCTCACATGGCTTGTGTGAGAAAATGGAGGAAGTTTTGATTGGTGAACAAATGTGGGAGTTGAAATCTGATCATAAACCAATCTATTTAAGTCTAACTTGGGCTGAACAACAACAACATGGGACTAAAAATCATCACAGCACATTCAACAACCTCCTTCAAAGGGCAGAATTTTGGTGACTCAAAAAAATTGTAACACCTTCAAGATAGCGCTAAAGAGGTTGTTTAACAAGGAGAAAATTCCGTCCCAGGGCCTTCATAACCATGAGCTAACAAATTTAATCCAAAGCGCACTTACAGAATGCAAAAGAGCAAAAAATAGGAAATTTGAAACAAACTGCTTTCCGGTTAATGCTTGGTTTGATGAGGAATGCAAAACAGAAAGGAAAACTTTGAAAGAGTCAAGCCAGAAAGAAATAAACATAAAATCTTACAAGAAAATTGTAAGAAAGAAAAAAGTTGATTTCATGATCTCAAGGAGGGAGGAACTAATCTTTTTGGGGGGAAATAACCCCAAGTTATTTTGGAAGGAACTTCAAACGAGAAAGAAACAAACTAAAAATAATATCACAGCTTATCAATGGTTTGAGTATGCAAAGAAGCTTAATGATCAAGATCCAAAGGTGGACCCCCCTCCCTTGGTCAACACTACTACTAAGCTCTTCATCGTCCAAGAAATTGAGGTGGGTATCAAAAAGTTGGGTGTTGGAAAAGAAAAAGGTTTAGTTGACCTCCAAGTAGAATATCTAAAGTGGGGTTCAAAAACTCTTGCACCTCACATCATGAAAAATTTCAACATCATTCAGTAGGGATTCCCTACAGATTGGACAACGAGCCTAGCAATACCGCTTTTCAAGAGTGGGGATGTCAACAATCCCTCCAACTATAGGACCATAATGATAAACCCCTTGTTTGCAAAGTTGTTTGGAGGTATGCTACAAAATAGAATCGGCAAGTGGGCATAAGAAGGGGATAAGCGTGCTAAAGGGAAAGCGGGTTTTAGACCTAAACACTCAATGATTGATCACGGTATAACTCTAAGGCACATCATTGAAAAAGTGTGGGAGAAGAAAGAGGAACTCTTTTGTTGCTTTGTCGATTTCAAAAAAGCTTTTGACATGGTCCCTAGAGATAAGCTTTGGCATAGAATGGAGGAACTTGGGGTTCCTATACATCTTAGAGAAGTCGTCCATAGGCTATATGAGGAGGTTAAAGTCAAAATCAGAACGTCGGCTGGTATCTCTGAAATTTTTAGGAGCAATATCGGGGTCAAGCAAGGGTGCCCATTGTCCCCTACCCTTTTTGGTTTATATATAGGCAAACTTGAAGAGTGGTTAAACTTACAGGAGGGTGATGGTGCTCTTTTGGGTGATTTTGTGATAAGTCTTCTTTTGTATGCAGATGACCTTATTCTGATTGCTAAATCCGCTCTTGGGTTGCAAGAACACTTAATATCCCTTGAGAACTTTTGTAGTACAATGGGGATGCAAGTCAATACTAGCAAGACGAAAGTGGTAGTTTTTTCTAGCAAAAGAAAACATAAGCAACATAAGTTCTACTTTGAAGGAAACACTCTTGAAGAAGTGGCATATTACAAATACCTCGGAATTGACTTCAACAAAAATCTAAGTTGGGAAGGTTGCAAAAAAAAAAGAACTTTGGGAGGTTGGAAAGCATTCTATGCTTTTCAAAATAGGTTAAGAGAAGCAAATCTATGGGATTGGAAGACTATGAAAAATCTCTTTGGGTTTTTAGTGATCCTGATGGTTTTATATGGTTGTGAAGTGTGGGCCAACAACACATCTAACTTGCAGTGGAAGCAAATTGAGAAGATTAAAAAACGCTTGATCACAAACAAGTTTAAAATTAAAAGTTCAATCTCTTATGATATCATGTTGAGTGAAATGGGGGTTGCTCCTATTGAAGCAATTGCTATGGCGCGTCTCATAAGATATCTAAAAAAAATTGAGCAAATGGAAGACAATCGGTGGCCTAAGATCATCTTCAATGACATATTGTGCAAAATAAAGAATACGTGGATGTGACAAAATATTAAATGGCTTAGTAAATGGGATATCCACTTGAACAGGTGCCCTACGAAAAGTAAAGAGATAAATGCTTTGTTATTGATATGTTCCATAAGTGAACTTGGGATAAAGGGCTCGGGAGAAAGAAAGAGTATTATATTTGTTTAACCCCACATACAATCATCATCAAAAAGCGTACATAGGAGCCACTATAGCGTGGAGAGCCAAAATGATTATTGCCCAATTAAGAACCAATTCTCATCAACTCCGTTGTGAAATTGGGTGTTAGAAAAGACCAAAAGAAGCTTGGGAAGAAAGGTTGTGTGTGTTTTGCACCTCCGGAAAAGTGGAAACAAAAAAAATTTCATTTAGAGTGTGAATCCTTCAAAGACAGTAGGGACAACTATAAAAGTATCTTGGCAGCTAGCTCTTGGAATAACTTATTCAGCGAGGGGAGCTCATCATCAAGTTGAACAAGAAAAGGGTTGAACTGCAAAAATCAGTGTGTGAGGCACTCTATCCCATAGGCTATTGTTAGCCTCGTGGACGCTAAAATCATTTTCTTTCTTTATTTTATTTTTTTGCATAATATTTTTTTTAACAATTTGACTAGAAAACAAATGAAACAAATGCAAACCTCATAGGACATTAGTTGTTTCACAGCTGAGTGAATTAATGCATTGAACGACTCATGCATAATATTTTTTTAACGATTTGACGAGGAAAGAAATGCAGATCCCGTAGGACATCGATTGTTTCAAGTGAGTGAATTAATGCATTGAACATTGCATGCATAATATTTTTTTAATGATTTGACGGGGAAACAAATGCAGAGATCCGTAGTTTTGAATTAATGCATTGAACTAAGCATGCATGATATTTTTTAATTATATATTACTTATATCAATCCTTCTAACCAATCATAAAATTGAAATATAATTTTTAAAAATTCAAAAAATTATTTATAATTTATCAATATTTAATTTATATATATTTATTTGACAACTATAGAAAAAAATTGATAAAGTTCTTATACTAAAAACAACTAATTGAAAGTCAGAACAGTTTGACCCAAAAACAATTACAGTATATCTTGTCATAGGCACATGATTGTATGTGCATGAAATAATCTTATCACATGAATAAATGTGCCACCTACAATAATACCACAACTATATACATCAAATTTGGTCTAAGTGGACATTAACCATCATCATCATCACAAAGGCATGGATAATAGGCCAAAAAAAATTCAGAATAGGTCTTTGGGCAAAGAAATTCATGGCAATGTGACATTTGGGGAAGAAAATAATTAAACACAAGGTACACAACACAAAAACTAATTATGGTCCAATCTTACTTCACAGTAACATTTTATATTGGATGAGTATAATATTAATTATATAATATTTTCAATGAATTAATCAATATTATTTAGGTTTTATTAACCAAAGGTTATGACAAGTAGTTCTCTCTCTTGTTAAAAGGCTCTACTTAAATATATGGGTGAGTGAACGAAGTTGATGGATGATAAAGTGGCAATGGGGTGAGCAGGGACACATTCGCATTCCTTGGAATGCACATGCATTCTTGATGTGATAGGTTTGGAAAACCTTGAACCTCCACTAAGCATGCCACATAGGCACGTTCCTAGGAACATGTGCATGTTCAACATGTGCACATTTCTAAGAGGAACGCATGTGCATTTCTGTCGGGACCTTTTAAGTGCCCATGGGCACGACTTATAGCCATTTGGACCACACTAAGACTCGTGTTTTTAGAGTGATTGAGAAAATCTAAAGAAGGGGCAGAAGTAACCAAGCATATAGAAGCTCTGAACACCATCTCCAACTCAAGCCAGGTATGCTTGATCTTTAGAGAAACTTTGATTTCTCTTATTTTCCTCCTACTCTAGTAACTTTTGAATTTGACAATGGCTCTTGAATATAGAACAAACTCCTTCTATGTGCATAGGGTAATGGATCTCCTTGCCTTTCACTTGAATGGCCATCTTTCTCTTCTAACAGTGACAAAATGGAAATCTCCAATTTAGCATTCAATGCCCAACAAACCAATCAACAATAATCATAATATGTTGAACCCTAATCAACTCAACATGACTCTTCTACTCTCCTTGAGTGCTTGATCTCTTTCTCGATGTATGGAATATTGAATTCCTTTATTAATACAATGCAAGATTGATTTCCCTTCTTTTTTTTCACAACATGGCCCATTTGAATAAACTAATGAACCTCAAAATGTCTTCTATATTCATAAGGCCTTGGGAATCCCTGAGGTTTGGTTGTGTTACCACATGATTTGTACTCGTGCAAAGCCCACCAAAAGTAACCAAAATCTTACGTAACTATGGAAGATCCTACCATTGTCACCTTAGTAAGAACTTCCCTCGTTTTAGTGATGGAAGAGGTCCACCACAAGGGAGGCTTCCCTAGTGACCTCAAGGGATCAAAGTAGAAAATATAGTAGCCAAGCCTATTGCCCCCTCTCTTGATCATCAAATAAAAGGTCTAGGTCAAGGAAAGATAAAAGGTATAAGATTTGTTTAGTACCTTCCCGGAACAAGAACACTTTATAGCATGTATATGATTATTTTCAAGTTCAAACAAGCAATAAATGCCTCTTGAAGAGACTAGACATGAAAAGTTTATATGGCTGTTATGAATTTGCAGCAATGAATATTAGTACAAAAGCAATAAATAAATTATAACAACAACAACAAATATTGATAAAAAAATGCAACAATTAACAAGGAAAACTTAGCACAAATCCACTAGAACAATATCCAATTGTTAGATGCAATTTCTGAATGAATTAGACCACCAATAGATGAGTGTATGCAAAAAATCAAAGTGTTATCAAGTGGTTGTAGCAAACTTTTGCAACATCAGCAAGTTTACTAGCAAGTTAGTCAATGTTAGTGTTAGTAAAGTTAGTAGAGAGATTAAGAGAGTTGAAAGAGAGTGTTTGTTGATTAATTTCACCACAAGAGAGCTATGTAACTAGTGCCTTAGGGCTATGGAGTTTTTACAACAACAAATGCAACAATACTTAAAGATTAAACTAGTAGAAACTAATAGGTAGGGTTTAAACTCTAAGGTGCTAGCACGTTAGGGCCTTAGGGTTTAAACCTTAAAGAGAAGGATTGCTAGAGTGCAAGCACATTTGGGCTCTATCAATCTTTTCTCCCTTCTTAATGCTTCAAATAGGTCAAAATCAAGTTTATAGGGATAAAATCCTAAAGTGTTATCACTTTAGGGCTTTAGGATACTAACCTTGGCAAGAAAGCTTCATCAATTTTGAACAAGAATAACCTTGTGAGAGGAGGAATCACTTATGCTCCTCTCTGTTTATTTTTAAATAAGTTAGGCTTAAGCATGAATTTCATTCCATTTTTAGCATTTTACTTAAACCATAGACAATTTGTTGCAGCAACCAAGATCACAAGAAGAAACACCATGCACAAGTACACAAGAAATATCCTGGGAAACCCTTCTCAACAAGGGAAGAAAACCCAGCCAATCCTTTGCTATATTCTTCAAGAGAAAGACCTTCACCACCATAAAAGACTAGCACACAAAAGGGTTCTCACAAACCCTAGAAGACTAGCACCCAAGAGAGGTGCGCACTTTTCCCAAGAAGGAAGTACTTGCTGAAATTTCCAAACTCCCACTTGTGATATGATTCCTCAATGGGGAATTTACTATTAGACTGAACCTATCAACAATAGTGTATATTGGCATAATAGGGTCGACCTCAATAACTCACAATATAATTAATAATTACCATATTAATTATCTTTTACATTAATTATATTTTATATTAAGGTGGGGCCAACCTGTACCCTTTACATTACAAATAGGGTTACAGGTAAGTCTGACTCTTGAACAATATAGTAATGGATCTCATACACCCACTAGTGCTCAACCACTAGGGGCACATCCATCTGTGAGGAGCCACATGGATGTCCACATCTCTATCTCATTGTGTCTCACAGGAGAACCACACTCACTATTGCTCAGCCACTAGGATCACGTTCACCTGTGCTCATCCACAAGCACGTCCAACTCAGCAAATATTATTTCTCACAACATTACATAGGAGATTCATCTGGAGTTCATCATCTCAACTCTCTGCTCAGAGGAGGCTAATACATCGTTTCATCTCTTTCTCAGAAAAATGCACCCATCTCATGGGCTTTTCCACATGTTCACCTGTGCTCAGCCACAGGCATGTCCAACTCAACAGATCTTCTTTCTCACTGCGTTACACAGGAGAATCATCTCAACTCTCTATAAGAAGGAGGCTAGCACAACGTTCTAGTTCTGTCTCAGATAGGAACCACACACCCAACTCAGGGGCTCTCTCTCGGGTCTATGTCCTGGAGGATGTCTCACGCAACTAAAATTATCAACACTCCCTCTCAACTAGGAAGGCATTCTCCACTAGGCCAAGTCTTTGACGAAAATACTCGAACTTCGTCTTGGCAAGTGGTTTTGTGAATATATATGTGATCTGCTCATGGCTAGGAAGATACTACACGTGTACTGTCTTCCTCTGCACCATGTCTCTGATATAGTGATATTTTATCTCGATGTGTTTCGATCTGTCATGAAACATAGGGTTCTCAGAGAGCTTCACACAACTCTAGTTATCACAATGAATAGTAGTAGAATCCATCTCATGATTGAATAAATCAGTCAGAAGTTTGTGAAGCCGAACTACTTCACAGACTTCTACACTCAATGCAATGTACTCTGCCTCTGCGGCACTCAATGCCACAGAGCTATGTTTTCTTCTACACCAGGAAACTATGGAAGACCCCAAAGTAAAGAAACATCCATAGGTGCTTTTCCTATCCACTTCACTCCTTGACCAATCCGCATCGACATATCCCTGTAGGGTCAAGTCTACACTGAAGGCATATCTTAGGCCATAACCAAATGTGCCTCGTAGGTATCTCAATACATTTTTTGTTGTTATCCAGTGAGTCTGTCTCGGTTGGCTCATAAACTGGCTAAGCACATTCACTGCATAACATATATCCGGTCTGGTGTCAACCAGATACATCAGTGATCCAATCAATTGTTTGCACAAGTGTGGATCAATCTCTCATGAATTAGTATCACTCATCTTCTTCAAATTCATCATCATTGGTGTAGGCATAGATTTTAATACTGTCATACTGAAATTTTTCAATATCTCCACAGTATATTTTCCTTGACTTAGGAAAATCTCATTTGTCCTCTGCCATACTTATAGTCCCAAGAAGTAATGCATCCAGCCTAAATCCTTCATTTCAAATTTAGCAGTCAATGCTTGTCTACATTCAACAATTAGTCTCTCTAAACCGGTGAGGAAAAGGTCGTCCACATATAGGACCAATATCAGGCACTCATTGCAATCAATGTGATAATATAGGTTTGGATTACTTTTGTTGAAACTCAAACTCATCAGAAATCCATCCATTTTCTCGTACCAAGCACGTGGTGCTTGCTTTAGTCCATATAGGGATTTATTCAACCTGCACACATGAGATATTTCTTTGTGTATAACGAATCCTTCTAGCTGCTCGACATAAACTTCTTCCTCAATTTCACCATTGAGAAAGGTTGTCTTTACATCCATCTGATATAGCTTCCGACTGCTCGATATAAACTTCTTCCTCAATTTCACCATTGAGAAAGGTTGTCTTTACATCCATCTGATATAGCTTCCAACTGCTCGATATAAACTTCTTCCTCAATTTCACCATTGAGAAAGGTTGTCTTTACATCCATCTGATATAGCTTCGAATCCATGGAAGAAGCTAGTGCAGTGATAGAACGGATGGAAGTGTATCGGGATACTGGAGAAAAAGTATCATCATAGTCAACTCCCTCTACTTGCGAGAACCCTCTCGCCACAAATCTCGATTTGTATTTCTCGATGCTCCCATCAGCTGCATGCTTGATTTTATAAATCCATTTGGAAGTCACTACATATTTTCCCTCTGATCTTGGAACAATATCCCATACATCATTTTTCAATATAGACTGATATTCTTCTGTCATGGCATCTTGCCATACTTGTTCACCTGAAGATTCTCCATGACAAGATGGCTCAAAGTCAATTATGTGGGTCATGGCTGAAAGGTAGCTTGAGAATCTCTTTGGTCTCTTTCTCTCTCTGGTTGTTCCTTGAGGGGATTTATGTCCCTCTGCTTCCTATAGAGTTTGTTGGGCCCAAGCAGGCCTTTTATGTCCAACTATAATATCTTTGGGCATGTCAATTGGAGCAACTGGATCAGTTGGAACAACTGGATCAACTGGAGCAAATGGATCAACTGGAATAATATATGTCTCTCTATAAACTGCTAAAGGGGGAGAAGGCATTGTCTCACCATCAATTTCCATCTAATATTATCTGGATCTTTGGAGGGCTATTTCTTCTTCAAAAGTAACATATCTGCTTATTTCAATTTGTCTTTGACCAGGAATGTAGATTCGATATGCCTTTGAGGATTCATTGTATCTTGCAAATGTGCCCTTTCTCCCTGAAGGGTCTAGCTTGGATCTCTTCTCTTTGGGTACATGAAAATATACTTGACACCCAAATATTCTGAAGTGTCCAATCTTAGGTTTCACTCCAGTGAAGACTCCTTCTAGAATAATGTTCTTCAAGATCTAAAGAGGACTCTTGTTTTGAACATACACCGATTTCATACATGCTTCTTCCCATAGAGTCATAGGTAGACTCTGATAATGTATCATTGCTTTGGTTTCCTCGATGATAGTTATGTTTTTCCTTTATGCAACCCCATTTTGTTGAGGGTTGTAAGGAAATGTGAACTCCCTCTTGATCCCTGCTTCAATAAAAAAAATGTTGAAATATTTGGAGGTGTAATCTCCTCCATTATTTGATCTTATTACCTTGATCTTTCTTCCAGTCAGGTTCTCAACCTCAGCTTTGAATTCTTGAAATTTTGCAAGGACTCCATCCTTGTTCTTCGGGAAGTAAATCCAAGTTTTCTGAGAGTGATCATCTATGAAGAGTACATAGTACAAGTACCCATTCAGAGATGCAACAATCATTGACCCACACACATTTGAATGTATCAAGTCCAAGATTTCCTTGGATCTATTGTCACTTCTCAAGAAGGATCCTTTAACATTTTTTCCAAGAGAAAAACCTTTGCAAACACCTTTATGCGGAATTTGTATCTCTGGAAGACATGTTACCATTTTCCCTAGAGTTTGGAGAGCTCTCTAATGAATGTGAGAAAGTCTTCTATGCCATAGATCACTCAAGATGATAGTGTCATGTAGCAGGGCCTGGACTGGTCTAATGGTTAATATGTACAAGTTGTTTTCTCGGACACCAATTAATTTATATGTGAGTCTTTGTGCCATGCAAGGACTCTTCCTTCTGAGAAGGTAACATTGTAGACTTTGTCTTCCAAGGCAGAAATGGAGACAAGGTTCCTCTTCATTCCAGGTACACATAATACTTCTTTTAATTTAAGTTGCATATATGAATCTAGTTGGAAGGTAGAAGTTCCAACTCCTTTTACATTATATCTGACATCATTTCCAAGGACAACATGTAGATGTGTCTCTTTCTCAACAAAAGTTTTTAGGTGATCTCCAAAACCGGTCATGTGCCTAGAGGCACCACTGTCAATTAACCAAGTATTATCATTGGTAGGAACCATACCTGAGAGTGTTGAGATGTTGATATCTTCATCTACTTGAATTCTTGACTTCCAATAACTAGGTTTTCTTGATCGATCAAGCTTGTCTTCCATCATTATTTTGTTCATCATAATTTTGGATTCTTCACAAACCCTTGTCAATTGGGATAGAAAACCTAACGGTTAGGCTAGGCTATCACGTTTAGGTTTTGTTGGACTTATGAATTCCAACAATAATCCTTTGAAAGATAGGATAACATTGGTAAGATGAAGAGCTTCTTCAATGAGTTGCAAAAACCCTAATTCTGAATTTTCTGCAGAAATTAGCGAAACCCTAGGGCCAAAAAGAAAAATTCCTCGGAAATGCAATTTGAAGCTTGTTGAAGGTGCACTAAAGGAGGCCATACACTCCTATCCTATTTTTAGCCCCAATTTCCAAGTGCCAAGTGTTAAAACCTCTCAGAAAGGTAGGTCATACAAAATTTATGGAAACCCCAGGAGGGTCGTACAGTTTTGCAGGAGAGAGAAGATGGCTGAAAATTGCTTGTGCAATGGATTCTTCAAGACCTATTCTCTGAAACCATGTTTATTTTTCAATAAGCTAGGATTAAGCATGAATTTCATTCCATTTTTATCATTTTACTTAAACCATGGACAATTTGTTGCAGCAACCAAGATCACAAGAAGAAACACCATGCACAAGTACACAAGAAGTATCATGGAAAACCCTTCTCAACAAGGGAAGAAAACCCAACCAATCCTTCTCTATACTCTTCAAGAGAAATACCTCCACCAACATAAAAGACTAGCACACAAAAGGGTGCTCACAAACCCTAGAAGACTAGCGCCCAAGAGAGGTGCACACTTTTCCCAAGAAGGAAGTACTTGCTGAAATTTCCAAACTCACACTTGTGATTTGATTCCTCAATGGGGAATTTACCTTTACTTATATTAGACTGAACCTTTCAACAATAATTTCTATTGGCACAACGGGGTCGACCTTAATAAATCACAATATAATTAATAATTACCATATTAATTATCTTTTCCATTAATTATATTTTATATTAAGGTGGGGCCGACCTGTACCCTTTACATTACAAATAGGGTTATAAGTAAGTCTGACTCTTGAACAATATAGCAAGGGATCTCATACACCCACTAGTGCTCAGCCACTAGGGGCACGTCCATCTGTGCTCAACGACAGGGATGTCCACATCTCTATCTCATTGTGTTTCACAGGAGAACCATACTCACTAGTGCTCAACCACTAGGATTACGTTCACATGTGCTCATCCATAGGCACGTCCAACTCAGCAGATATTATTTCTCACTGCATTTCACAAGAGAGTCATCTGGATTTCATCATCTCAACTCTTTGCTCAGAGGAGGCTAATAAATCATTTTATCTCTATCCGAGAATGATGCACTCATCTCATGGGTTTTTCCACACGTTCACCTATGCTCAGCCACATGCATGTCCAACTTAGCATATCGTCTTTCTCACTACGTTACACAGGAGAATCATCTAGAGTATCATCTCAACTCTCTGTAAGGAGTAGGCCAACACAATGTTCCAGTTCTATCTCAGATAGGAACCACACACCCAACTTAAGGGCTCTCTCTCAGGTATGTGTCCTGGAGGATGTCTTGACACGCAGTTGTAATCATCAACACTCTCTTAGGGTTTTACCAAGCAAGTCTTCTAGCATAAAGTAGAAAGATTCACCACGAAACATAACAACATACAAATAAATTGCAAAAATTCCTCTTCAAAAGTCAGCAAACCATTCACAACTTGATCCTCCAAGCATAGCACATAAGTAGAAGAGCTAGATAGTCCCAAAGAGGGTGAAAATTTCAGACTTGTTCTCTCAAAAAGGCGAGAAGTTATGATAAAAAATTAAATGAGGGTTTTCCTTTTTTATATGATGCAACCCTAAACAATTTGTCCACATAATTTGTCAATTACAAAATAGAAATAGGGTTGACCCTTTAATTTGCCTCTACAATATGCCAAAAATGAAAATACATGAAATAAAACCCTAAAAGGGTGACGTCATATGCTAGAAAGGTGATGTCATGCTCAAGTGTGATATGTCAAGGCTCAAGGAGTGAATTGTTGGGCCTCCAAAGGCCATGAGTCATGCCTCTAATGCACAAGAGTGTGAGGTAAGGTGTCTCCTCAGCCCAAACCATATCCAATCATCTCTAGAACCATGAAATCCATCAAATGCTAGCCACAAAAGATCATGTCAAGGCTAGAGGGTGATGTCATAAACCTCCAAAGGCCACGTCCAAGTGCAAGAGGGGTGTAATTTCATCCTAAAGTACTTTTAAAGTGCCACTAAAGGAAACATCCTCCATCCTCTATGCACAAGATCTCTGGGGTGCTCTACCCAGCCTATGGGATTTCAATCCATGTATGTGGCATAATGACTAGCCTTCTCAAAACCAAGACCATCCTTCCATCGTCCAAGGTTCCAAGGGTGTGAGCACCACTATCTAAGGGTGTTGAACCACTGGATGACTCATTGCTCTTCATAACATGTGCCAAATTCCTTAAAGAAGGCACAACATCCCGAGCACAACCCAGGATATCCCTCAAAGAACCATGCCAGGGACATTCAAAACAAAGCAGATTATAATACAAGTTAAACCAAAGTTCATAAAAAATATTAGTCTTTAAAACATGTAAATTAAGTTGCAACTTAAGACATAAGCCATGTAAAATGATTCACCCTAGTATCCCCTTCAAGCATCACATTGGTTAGGACCCCATGTGAGTTACCAAGTTTAAGTATGGGAGGGTCTTCATCCAACACTATTAGGTGTGCCACCTAGATAGGAAATAAAATAACCCATGTAGAAGGGATAGGTCCTAAGAGTGACAAGGGAAAGTCAAGAGTAAGTGTGGATGTGATATGGTATTAGGCTTACTTCATGGCTTATGGTGTCCATTTCTATTATCTCCTTTGTAGAGGTGGTGCTTGCTTGCTTGAGATAACCTTTCCTTGGTACTTTTTACATTCTAAACCCCTTATTTTCCTTTTGATACCCAGTTATCATTTTCAAGTCCCCTTTATAAGGTTTCAAGCTATATTCCTTTACTTTTTAATGGGAAATAATCCTTTGTAATTGGTGCATTCATTCGCATTCATTCAGGGGTGATTACCATTAGAGGGGGTAGAGCTCAAGATGGCCCGAGGCTTTTATGGTGGCCTTTATAATTTAGCAATAACATATACATAGAGAAATTGCATCATCCTCTAGGCCTTCAACCCCTTCTTATCATGAGAGAATGGACCATAGTCAAAGTTTAGGATATGTGAAAGGATTCAAGATGGAAAGTGTTAATTATGAACATGAACATAACGATACCCTTGGGAGGGCCCCCTAGTATTACCTCTTTTCCATGGGCGATGACAACACGAGACTAGGGCATAGAAGTTGACCACCAAGGTGAAATAAGGCAACTGACTCAATTTCCCAAACCAATGATCCATTATCCGACTTCGACCAAGGATCTTCACCCACATGCCCAATAAATTAAACATGACACTTTTCATGAAAGAAGGACTAACATACCTCATGGTGAATATGGCTTACTAGCTCCCATACTTTGGTTTGCTTGAATGTGATGAGCCTTGGTTGATTTGTGTTGGGAGGAAAATGAAGGGGGTTGTTGGGCTTCCATCTATGGACATGTTTATCATCATCATCATCATCATCATGGTGTAGATCATATTCTCCATTGTGGGCCTCAAGACATGATCTCCTCCAGTTACCCCTAGGCATGGGGGGGGAGGTAACATCTAGATCCAACATGGGGACATGTGCTCAACTTAGAGCACATGAGAACCTTAGAATCTCTAATTTTCCAAGAACTTTAATCTTGTGCCCACTTCAACCAACAAAGCACTTTAGAAGTATCTGTCGGTGGATGTGATCCATCGACCGTCAGTGATAATCAAAACCATGCTGAAAATAATTTTTTTCCTTAGCTACGAATTGACAAAGAAAAAATATGTAGTTTCCTAACATGTATCCATTATGAAAATGCAACATATATATAATAAAATGAAATACTATACTAACATGAATGCATGATGCAAATTCCCTACCTATCCTACACTAATCAATGTTAGTTGAAATGATAGGTATAATCATATGACCAATGAAACCATTCTAGCATTAAATCAGAATACCTACCCCTGTGCTTCATCACAAACCAACCATTAAGATAACTCAATCACAAAAGGATCATGAGTTAGAGAAGTCATTATATCATATCCAATCATAAAATCTAACTCATGGAGGTGGGAGGGAGGGAAAAAATCATGCAAGGAGGCATCGCCACAACCTTTCCCTATCCATCCTAGGACAAGCCCAAAAGAATCAAATGAAGGAATATTCTCATCTTGAGCTATCAATCTAACGCTCCCAGCTCGAGAAGGGATGAGAAGGAGCCTAAGGAAGACACTAAGGTTTCCCATGGGAGAAGAAAGAACTAAGCAGGGGATCAAACTAGGCCTAAGGAAAAAAAAAATCTCCGAGTTGAAAGCTTTTTGGTTATGTTTGTGAAACTGAAAACCCTCAAGACAAACCATAGGTTGAAAACAAATATGTCCTACAGGTGAGTGACTATCATGATAAAATTTCCCAACTGTATCTATAGTGAAATGGAAAGGTGAAAGAAGAGGTTGGAAACTCTCGTCACAAAATTCCTTCTCCGGGAAAACCATCTCCTTACCCTTGTAAAAATAAAAACACAATAGTGGTTGAAAAAAAATTCGTAGAATAAATCCAACTGCTCAAAGGAATAAGTATCAAACCCCCCAAGATATGATCGGAAATCATCAGGAGAATGGTGCAATAAGTCATCCCTGGGTTGTTGGAACAAATCTGTAATCATGTCATCTTCTTGTTTCCAAATGTTACGAGGAAAATCTCTCTATGGCTAGGGGTAAACCACAACATACAGAAATGACTACATAAATCAAATCTATTCTCAAGTATGTTATATAAACAAATATGCTATCAAGACAAGATAAAAGGCCTACCTCATCTAGACGTTCGATGAAGTCCACCATTGAGCACTTGACCCAAAGCAATACACCTGCAACTAGTCCTCAAAAACCAAGCAATGAAAGCATATGGTGATAATATATGATGTTAGCACATTCAATAGCATAATCCATTAACATTCATAACAAATACTCCCATGGAATAATAATTCAAATATTTGCAAGATATCAATTGGACGAGAAAAGAGTATTTCTATTAAGATATAATCAACATAAGTGAATAAGTTACAAACTTCCATCTCGGCACGGTTCGGAACCGATAAACTAAGTTCCTTCCACCTGGGCCTCCACCAAAGGAAAGCTCATGTAAGAGAGACAATGAATTTCTCACTCAATAAGGGAAGAGCTTGGGCACTGAACAATGTGTTCAAGCTTAAAGGATAAAGGGATGCAGACTCAATGTGAAGTGATTAATTCCTCCAGAGTAACTTTGCTCTCAAAGTTGAATTATTTCTCCTCTTTTCCATAGCTCGGAATTGACCCATTTATAGCCTTCGAGTGGAATTGAAGGGCTGAGTCGGAACATTTCCAATATATGGAAGGCCAAGGATCATTGATCTCGTGATGTGACATGGAAACCCGACACTATTTTTCAATTTTGGGCACATTTCCCGATGTACGCAGGTTGTAGTGGTGCAACTTGCATATACACATTTTGTATAGTAGGCAAGGTGCATATATGTGGAAAAATTGCATTTTTAGCTCTAAGATTTGCAAAAAAAAGATGACAAGTCTGCATAGGGGAATGGAAAAAGCCTAAAAGGACTTTTGTGCAAGATTGCATGGTGTGAGGAAAATCTTTCTCTAACAGATGCCCCCTAATGTGTGAGGTCAGAGGAGTATCTGTGATGACCAAAATACATTATAAAAACCCAAAAGTGGAGCAATGGGGACCCAGCTGGAAGAACTAGTTACTCATTACAATCTGTACTGACTTTGCATACATGGTTTCCAATTTGAATTACACTGCAGATCCATGTGAAAATATACCAAACAACTATATGTGGCCATGAATAGGCAAATACAAATGTGGTTACATGGCAAAGGCGGTCATAGTCATGAACAAGGCCCAGTAGAACCAGTCTCAAAATCAATATGAAGCTATATGTATACAATGGAGTACAATATGATCTCCCATGATCACTGAAGTCACATAGGTATTGGTCCAATGAAAAGGAAGAAAAAACTCAGGAAAGATGCGGCTACATACTGATGTCTTCAAGTCTTCTACACAATCTGCCAAAGGTGCAAGTCTACATCGTGTGAATAAAGGAGTTGAGGTCGAACACAATGAGACTTCGTTTGATTACTGGTCATTGAGGTATACCGTTAACAAACACGAGACAACCTACCAATGATGAAAGTAGGTATCAAGGCACCAAGTACATTCTAATAGGAAATCTGGGGGAATGCAGGTCTTGATAAACCTCTTCCATCTACGCCACTCTTGGATGTGATCCGAGATATGAGTGGCTTTGTCCCAGTGTAAGGTCGACATAAATTCTAGGCCAACATTGTAATGAACTGACAATTGGAAGTGGTTAAGGAAGACTAGCACCATCTGACTAAAGGTCCTGTATGCCACCCTAGGTAGCTCAATATACCATTTCGCAGCAACCCCTATGAGGGTGCGTTGAAATAATTTTAACCGAATGGAATCATCATTAAGGGAATTCGAAGAGCACCATAGGTAAAAGGTTGTAACGTGATCACCATGATCCTTGCCATTCTTGCCTTTGAATTTCAGAATATCTAAAGGAAGCTTGGTGGGAATGGGGGGTCATGTAGGATCATGACACACAAGGTCATTCATCAACTTAGACAAGTCTAGAGGGTTGAGTGTGGCCAGAAAAGGGAGACGGGGTTGCGGCATCTGGCACCAAGCTCCCTGGAAATATTGTGTTTAGGGAATCGCATCCCATCCAGGGTTCTGGTAAGAACCATGGCCCTGTCCAGGATTGTAAGACCCTCCTCCAAGCTGATTCATAAGAGGTTGGTTGGGCACCATTCCAATAGGAATGTTCTAATGGGAGTTATAAAAAATTCCCCCAGCCAGAGTGGCTCCGGGTTGAGGGTTCCCCAAGGTGTGAAACTAATCTCCTCTAGGTGTGAATCTGGATGATAAGGGTGGATTCGTCATGCCAAATGTGTTGGTCATAATCGACACTGAGGAGGTGAGGGTAAAGGATGGAACTTGAGCAGAATCTTGTTCGCCAGGTTGGTTACTCCACCCAGAAGCAACAGGGTTATACCCGAGGTTAAAAGAAGGAATGCCTCCCATGGTAGGAGTCGTTTGAGGGATATGAGAGCTACCAAATGAGAATGGGCTATAAGGAGGATTTGTGCCCCCAAGACCAATGATAGCATTAGGGCCAACGACTGGGATGGTGTTTGAAAACTACGAAGTAAAATTCGGCATACCATAGGAAAAAGGACTAGAGGCCATCGAGATGGACTGAACATTATATTCTAGTGAGTGACCAAGAGACCCAAATGGGTTCATGGAAATAGGTTGAGCATTCACTATAGGATGGGCAACAGTGATGATAGGTGCCTCTAGTACTACAACCACTGTGGTTGCAGGAGTCAAAGGGGTGTCGTTAACTATAGTAGGTGTGGGAGTCAAGGGGCTCCCAGTATTTTGATGACTTAGTTAAGTACTCATCCTTGTAGAATCAAAAGTCTGATAAGCAGAGGTGTGTGTACCATGTTTAATAACTCTACACCTTTTAGAAGGAAAAGACCCAAAATATGGTGGTAACTGTAACAAGCGGCGAGACCAGTGGGGAAGATGGTTCAACTCCACAATGAATTAAGACTCAAGATATAAAAACAAATCCTAAGGCCAATTAGTAATCAAATAGCACACCAAAAATAATCAAATGGCCAATATGCACACAAACATGATAAAGTGGCAGAAAGGGGCCTCCCTCCCTAAAGTAGGTATGCCTCGCCCAAGAGGGGCCTGAGACTCACTGCTAAAGATCAGAGGTATCAGAATCAGTTATAAGGGCCCTCATAGGCTTAAAAACTAGTTGGTCAGATCCCCCTGGAGAGGTAATCCTCCATAAAGGTTGTGTGTTGTCCGACCCTTATCTGACCCAGGGTACCTGCATAATAACCCCTTCAAGTAACCTATGTGGCACCTAAGTCAAGAAACCAAGCAACCACGGTATAACTGATGCACAGGCGAACACTCGTAAGCCAGGTCCACCGTATGGGCAGGGTAGAAAATCCTGAAACCTTGAAATCACCGCCTCTCACAGAGGTAAGGGAACTAGCAAGATCCCCATATACGAATATGTAATGTCCCCACTTTGGGATATCATTACATTGCAAAGGTTTATGATGACCAGATTAGCTAGATGGATGTTATAACAAGTACAGGGATTTTTGAGAGGCATTTTGGGGTCTAGCTTGCATCGCTCATCCCATTTCATCATTATGGTCCATTCCACACAGGTTGGCTTTGGTTTCCTTGCATTCTGACAATTTCCATGATTTTGAGTATTTTGGGCTATAAGTTAATTAAATTCACTTAAGAGGTCATTTTGGCACATTACTTGGAGGAACCTCTCAGTGCAATAGCTCATTGGAATCGGGAGGAGCAACACTACAGGATGGGATGGTGAGAAGTGACTGTCAGTGGCCAGGGAAGCCATAAGGAGAGATAAGGTTCTTTTCAGAGGTAAAAAGGTTAATTAATTAATTAAAGTGATTTAATTAATTAATTAAATATTAATAAAATGAAAGTCACTTTGGAGGGACAAGGTGAGTATGAAGTATAAAGGAAAGGCAAGGGCCTCTATTGATTCATTCATGTATGATTATCATTTTGATATCTGGCTTCTAGCTAGAGAGCCCATACCTTGGGGGTTTTGAGGGTTTTGACTTAACAAACCCTAGAGGATGATTCGGTGGTGAAAGATTCCACATAGATTGTCCCAAGATTGGTCTCAGGGATGCAATACTCTTCCACACCATTCTAGTTCAAATATACCAAGTGCAGGAGGGTTCTACAACAACCACAGGCACAAGAAGAGAAGGAGGGTGCACCATTGGGGGTTTCCAACAAGGGGGGGCACACCATCCATTAAGGGAAGTTCGTTCCATGTGATTGGCAGAGCTTCTGGAGATTCTAGCACCTGGTTTTTCATTGCAAGGTTGTGGCCATTAGATCTAGTGCATTCCGGTGGATTTTTATGTCTCATTTGATTTATTCAATGAATGAGACAAATTGGAGGAGAGGAGCACACTTCAGAAAGTGATTTCAACCATATGGTAGATCAGATCTTCATCATTTCGCTTGGGACTTTACCAAGGAGGTAACCAAGCCCCAATCTACCATTCTAGTGGTTTTGTGGAGCATTTGGAGGCCTCTAGGAGATAGGCCAAATTATCTAGGGTTTCAGGCATCCAGGGGGGCACACCATTCCTTGGAGGACAGTCAGATCCATGAGTTTGAGAGGGATCTTGGAGATTTGAGCACCTGGGTTTTTCTTTCCTTTACCCGATCTACTATTTGGCATATTTATCGGAGTGATTAGACATCTTTGGCAACAAGGTCGAATTGTTGAGGCTATTCAGTGATCCAACATGGTGTGGCATATTCCAACTTGGGGGTTGATACTTCATACGACCCAAATCTTTCTTGTATTGGTATTCATGGTATATTCAACCTTTGGAGGCTTATAGTATCTTCTTGGATCATTTTGTAGCAGATCCTATTGTATTATTGGATCCATCTTTTGAGCATTCCATATCGACATCTTCATTGTATCAGGTTCTATTTATGAATAAAATCATATCTGAGGTGTTTTGGCTTGTCCATCATATTGTTGATATTGTATATGGTTGAGGTATGTCCCATTACGGTATATTATTGTTTATTGCTACAACACATATAAATTCATCATCATAAACCCTAAGGCTGAAATCAAGAGGTCAACCTGCAAGTAAATACATACAAACAAGTAAATCAACAAATTGTTTGACGAAATGCCACAACCAGTAAAAGTTTAAAAAGACACCCAAAATTGTGATGTTCCTGGCATGTTGACTTGGGAACATTACAGTGGTATCAGAGCTTAAACTCCTGCCAGCCTGAGGGTCTTCCATAAGGAGAGATGGATGTGTGGGATTTTACTGGAAGGATTGTTGATTGTGAGAGGGAATATCAAATCCTCAATGAGAATCTCAGAGGTCTAATAACATTCCATCATTTTGTATCCTATAAAAATCCTAGTTGGAGAAAAGATAAGGTTACACATTAGATTGGCATAGTATAGGAAAAGAGAGCCAAAGAAGCTAGATGGGAAAGGGATGAGATATACTTTGACATAACATGCTTGGAGATAAAATATTCCGCCCTTATCAAGGAAACTAGGGCCCAAATAACCTTCCCACAGTATGTATCCTTAAGAAATCCCAGTTGGAGTGAAGAAGATGTTTTAAATGGGATCATCGTAGCAGAGGAAAAGAGAGCAGTAGCACCTAGATGGTTGGAAGAACAGAGGAACCCCACACCCATTAGGACCACACAACTTTGCTACAGTTGCAAGGTGCCTTGGGAACCAAAGCATAGGTGTAGGGGTAATGGTCAGAAGCATATTATTGGGGTACACCATGACAGTGATGATGAGGCATGTGAGGATGGATCGATAGATGCTTATCTAGAGCAGTCTGATGATGATAGTGACTCTTGAACATAGTCTAGTGATAGTGACTCTTTCACAGAGGCTAGTGATTCTTGCACGCTTGAGGATGATGGTGACTGTTGTGTAGTGGATAGATAGTCGAAGGATCAGGATGACAACACCTACATTTCAGAAGACATATCGCATGATGTTGATGACCATACACCTCAGCAGAGTGGAGACAATAGTGGGGGTTTGCACGTGTTAGCACCTAGATCTGATGAGCTTCCTAAGAGGGTTGTGACACATATGTCATCTTTTCAGACACCCATGATAGCCACGTCACATGAGGATATTAGTGGCATTTCAAATATGATGGAGGAGCCATGTGTGAGGGATGCACACTATGGACATGTAGATCCACAGATCTAGGAGGAGGTATAGGATGTACGGACAATTGACCTTACACATACAGATCAACATGAGGAGATTGAGTCACAGATTTGGGAGACACCATTAGTTGAGCAGATTGGGGAGACTGATAGGTTGATGGAGCACTTACTTCCAGGATCTGCCTACAGTGATGAGGATGCACTCTTTATTGGTCAGGATGACCATAACATGTGTCTGGATACATCTATATGGGATCCAGGCGCAAATGATAGTAGTAGGGTGAGTGCACAGGAAGATACGGTTGCTCATACAAGATACAATGTGATTTAGAGGGAGATAACATCTAATGATGGGGTGCAGTGGCATACAGAAGGACCTAGTAGCACAGTAGACAATGGGCAGTTCAGGACATTATTTTATGTAGAGAGTATTATTGGGGATTCCATAGTTGACACTAGCAGTGAGGGACATGAGGTGGCACCTCAACATGACTGTGATCAGTGGTCACACCACTTATCAGGGCAGTTGAGAGTCAGTGAAGATATGATCATGGCAACCACTAGGCGCAGTGACGACATGCATACATGGGTGACAAATTACTTCCAGAGAGAATCAATGGCACATGGCAGTTCAGATGGGGCATTTGCCATGGATGATTTTCATACTCTTAGGGAGAGAGTATCTATGATGAGGACGGACTACCAGTAGTTGTTGACTGACAGGGACTACCAATTGAGGATTTGTGATACATATCATGAGGCTTTGGGGGAGCAGGAGTTGGAGGTGGACAGACTTACTCAGGAGTTGGAGAGCACTCGAGGACTCTTGAGAGGCACACAGAAAACCCTTCAAGAATCAGAGTCCAGATCAGAGGATCTTCTTGAGGAGATTTATCAGAGGTCCACTTCATTTTTCTTAGAGGGCACTCAGATATATCATTCAGTCACGTTGCTAGGGGATGTTGGTGATCTAGCAAAGGAGCACCAGTTGATGGAGGACACTTCCATTTGTGTTCCAAGAGCAGTTGACCTCCATGTAGAGGTTGATCCATCAGTACGCCCAGGATCTATGATACAACATGAATCTATGGTAGATGACATGATTATGTTGGAGCATACATTGATGAGTGATAGCTCACAGAGACATGCCGAGATGTATGGTGGGATTCAGAGGGGTATAGTGCCTTGCAGGGAGGAGACACACCTAGGGGAGCATGCAGATGTCACCCCTTTGCAACAACACCTAGTTATAAGAGATCACCTTCACCATATCAGTAGTTGCATGAGAGATGAGAGATGGCGGATGGTTGAGCAACAGTTGGAGGAGTTACTTCCGGTTGTACTAGATGGTTGGGATTCGGTGATAACCACAGGAGAGTATTTATCATGGATATCGATGGACGAGATTCTGGTCGAATCCTTGGGATTGACCAAAGCATGTGACACCTTCCAGTCCTACAGTTAGTTGCAGATGTTTCTATTAGTCTATCTTGACACTTTTATCATAGACAATACCATGAGGAGGGATAGGCCATGGCTGAGGACATGGGGAGTGGCTAGGTTGAGACCACTTGACATGAGAATGTTTACGACATCAAGCTAAATAAAGATGGATCGTCATAGGAAGCTAGTTGAGACTTGGTGTGTGATGGTGAGAATCATAGGCCAGGTGATAGCAGATGAGCACAGAGGGCTTCTGACAGTGATCAGTCTCACACAGGAGCAGTTAGAGGATATTGGAAGTGATAAACTTCCAAGTTTACCATGGGATCTAGGTGTTCATTTGGCTAGCGGGATGTTTTACTAAAAGGTGACCCAAGTTGTGTCAGAGAGCCACATACTCCACCAGGGGTTGGTTTGGAGTGGGCCTGCAGGGAGTTGTCCGAGGGAGTGAGCCAACTTTTCACTCTTGATCATCATGATCAAACATGGAGATGGTTGGACAGGTATGACTTCTAGAGATATGTATTTACAAATGCAGTTTCTGGACAACAGGTCTAATGGCCACATATGTTTCAGCTTGAGGATCTAGAGAGGAGGATCTAGTATGTATGCAGGGAGCAGACAGTCATGACCAACATAGTGCAGTGTCAACATGGTGATCTTCGATAGAGGCTAGAATTGGACCCAAGGATTGCAGGATTGAGCATTTCATTGGCTGATAGGGACAAGTGGACCTTTGCAGGGGAAAGTTGTTCTGACTTTCCATTGAGCTTCAGTGTTGAGGAGAGCACATCACTTGAGGGTGTCTCACGGAGGTCTGGCATTACCTAATTTCGGCATCAACATGGGCAGTTGATGGAGGTCGTGTTGATATTGGTAGTATCTTGGAGGATGGACTTAGTCAGGGATGAGGCCATGAGTCATGAGGAGGAGTTTCATTGTGTTGATACATTTCAGGATTATGCTTCCCAGGGAATTGCAGTTCATGTCTTGATATGGGACCTGGGGGGCAGAGTACATGTTAGTTCATATTTGGACGGGGTCTACTATGTATCCCACAGGTGGACATGGGATCCTGATATGGTACTTGAGGGGATTTGGTTATTTCTTGAGGACAAGCAATTTTCTAGCAGGGAGGACTGTAATGTCCCCACTTTGGGACATCATTACATTGCAGAGGTTTATGATGACCAGAGTAGCTAGATTGATGTTATAGCTAGTACAAGGATTATTGAGAGGCAATTTGGGGTCTGTCTTGCATCGCTCATCCCATTTCATCATTATGGTCCATTCCGCACAGGTTGGCTTTGGTTTCGTTGCATTCCGACGATTTCGATGATTTTGATATTTTGAGCTATAATTTAATTAAATTCACTGAAGAGGTCATTTTGG
>ML859591.1:0-10649 GCA_009831015.1 Picea engelmannii
GTTCTGCTGGACATGACTTACGCTACAATCTCGATTTTCGGTGGACAATTCACACCACTGTACAGAGAAACTAGACTGGCGTATATAGTAAGTGACCCTCAAAATCCAAATAATTACCCAGTCTACATTGTTGATCAGGACTTAGGAAATTCTATATTATCGATAGATGACGATTTCGAAGAATGTACAGAAGAAGAAAATAAAAAATTAGAAAAAACAAAGAAAAATGTAAATAGTAGAGAAGGAATATGGAAGATGTTTTTTTATGGTGCCTCATCCTGCGAAGGAGTAGGGGATGGAGTGTTATTTGTAGTGCTAGGATATGAGTATGTTATTCCCTTCTCATATATATTATAGTGGGATATCAATTATAAAAATAATGTATGCAAATATGAAGCTCTGGTTTTAGGATTAGAAGCTGCCAGAAAGTTAAAAAATGAAAATATGATAGTTTATGGTGATGCAGAGCTCATTGTGAAACAAATAAAACAACAGTATCAAGCCAAGCATCCAAGGATGAGGTCATACATAAATTTCACCTGGGATTTGATAGAGAATTTCTTCTCATCCTTTAACATTCACTCCATTCCCAGAATGGAAAATCAGTAGGTCAATTCTTTAGCCAAAGATGTTTCTACCTTTGTTCCCCCTACTGTCCTAAAGATAAAATATCACATCGAAATGAGACACATGCCTTCAATCCCGAACAATGTTCAGCACTAGAAAGTATTTGAAGACGACGAACAAATTAAACAGTTACTGGAGATGATTGATGATTTTTCTGAAACTCACATAGATCAGGAAAACCAGAATGATCCTACTTGGATTATGCAAGAAAGGGAGAGCCCAGAAAAATTCCAAGACAATATCGTGAACCACCGTATGCTCATGCTTAATAATAATCAGATTCCCAGAGGCATGATCCCATTAGAAAGACTATTTGACCATGATGACATTCCCTTAAATTCTACCTTGTGTCCCCAACCCGAGGAAGTTGAAGATTGTAATGTGGGAACTAGCGAAGATCCAAAAATGGTCAAGATATAAAAGTACCTTCCGAGCCAAATAAAAAGTAAGTACATTGAGTTTCTTAGGAAGTACAAATATGTTTTTTCCTAGTCTTATGATGATCTGAAAACTTATGACACCTATGTTATTGAACATAATATCACTCTAAAGCATGGTATTAAACCTTTCAGGAAAAAACTTAGACAGATAAACCCTATTCTTTTTCTAGTGATAGAAAGGGAAGTCAAGAAACTTCTCGATGAAAAAATTGTCATCCCACTCAAGTATTATGAATGGGTAGTGAATTTAGTTCCCGTCAGAAAGAAAAATGGCGAAATAAGGCTCTGTGTAGATTTCAAAAACTTAAATTGGTCGTCCCTCAAAGACAACTACCCACTCCCGAAAATGGATCATGTTCTAGAAAAGGTAGTTGGAGCTAATAGGATGTCCATGATTCATGGTTTTTCCAGATACAATCAAATTGTTGTCCATGAAGACGATAGAGAAAAGACTCCATTTACCACTCTATGGGGAAATTTTATGTACGATAAAATGCCATTTGGTTTGATGAATACAGGGGCTACTTTCCAGAGAGAGATGGACATCACATTCGTAGGTGAGAAAGACAAATTCGTTGTTATTTATCTTGATGATTTGATGGTTTTTTCTATCTCTTATGCATAACATCTGCTACACCTCAGGCAAACTTTCAAAAAATGCAGAAAGTTTGGTTTGTCTCTTAATCCTAAGAAATCACATTTTTCTATGCAAGAAGGTAAGCTCTTGGGTCATATAGTTTCAAAAGAAGGAATCAAGGTTGACCCGAAATGGGTGGAGGCTATAGACACAATTAATATTCCTAGGAACATAAAATAAATTCAATCTTTTTTAGGAAAGAAAAGCTTTTTGAGAAGATTCATTCCCAATTTTGCTGAAATAATTAAAATGATTACAGATATGTTGAAGAAATATAGCGAGGTGAAATGGAACGCTGAAGCTAAAGCATCATTCGAGCGTGTCAAGAAATCCATAGGGAAAGCACCGATGTTAGCAAGTCCAGACTATACAAAGGAATTCTTGATATTTTCATTTGCTTCCAAACAGACTATTGTAGCGGTACTCCTGCAAAAGAACAAGGAAGCATTCGAGCAGCCGGTAGCATTTTTTAGTAAACGTCTCATGGATGTAGAATTAAAATATGATATACTTGAAAAACAAGCTTATGCAATGGTGAAAGCTCTCAAAGCTTTCAGGACATATGTGTTGCATTCCAAAATAATCACTTACGTGCCAACAAGCATTGTCAAAGACATCTTGGTTCAACTGGACAGTGACAGAAAGAGAGTTCAGTGGTTAGCTAAAATTCAGGAGTTCGATCTAGAGGTAAAGCCGACCAAACTAGCAAAGGGAAAGGCCTGACGAAACTGTTAGCCGAATCAAATTTTAGGGCGCTCGGGATAAATCACCTGGAATCACACAAATATATCCCGGATATAAAGGAGCTTGATGATCAAACACATACAATTCATATTAAAGATAATTTTTCTTCCTCTTTTTGGTGTTGGCCCTCGAACAAGGTTGGTGGAAACATTGGTCGTGTTTGACCATTTTTGGGACTTCGACAGGCTAGTCGAAGACAGAGTTCCTAAGCGAAGTGGAGATCACGGGATCTCACCCCTTTTGTAGGATTTTTGGGTTTTATGTTTTATGCAATAGTTATGGGATGTCGGCCCATGGGTTTACCCATATTTAGGCCTCTTTTGTAATGTACAAATAAGTATCTAAGCGATGTAAGAAGTAGTTATGATCGTCTTTGTGCAAGAACCTGTGAAGGTTGCTAAGTGCGAAGAGTTGTGAATGCTTTGTGCATACTATATGTGAGACTTTTAGAGCTAAGTGAAAGTGGTTGTAGTTGGCTTTGTGCCTTGACCTAATCCAAGGAAGGAGGATCTGGAAAAGTTTGCACAAATCTCCTGGTTCTCATGGAGTTGGCTCTATGGATTTGTGCACAGGAGTAGAGGAATGTAACAAGCTCGAAGATCAATAAAGAAGAAGAAGAGTTGGTGGACATAGCCCCACACTGGGGTGAACCACGTATATCATGTGTCAATGTGCTTGGTGATATGTTTCTCATGTTATTTATGTATCTATTTTCTCAATGCCCTGTTCTTGATGTATAGTAGGTAGATCCATTGATGCTTGGTGCTTTATATATGAATGAATTCTAGATCTGTTCTGATGTTGTGTGCTAAGTAATTGGAAGTGTTAGATCTTGATTATTACTATGTTGATATGTAATTAGGGTTAATATTCGATGTGAATAAATATCATAATCTAATTCATATTGTTGGCTAAGTTCTCTATAAGTGTTGTAATCACATATTTGTGTCCCAGCTAGGTTGTAGACACTTGAGTTCTACAACCCCCCCTTCCTCTACCTCAGGTGAGACTTCATATGCTTCGCAGGTGTTTCCTAAAGGGCCGGTAGTTAGGGTTTTTTTGGTGCGTTGTTGAAGCGTTGAACCCTGGATCTGACCCTATGCCGATAAATGGTTATGTTGTCGGGACCTGAAACTATGATGGTTAGGAACTAAAGAAAAGAGAAAGTTGTGTGCATAGATTTATTGTTGTAGTGCACAGTATTCTAGTTGAATTGTGAATCTCTATGCTAAAAGAGAAGTCTGATATGAAGAAAAGAGGTAATACCTTGAAGCTTTGTGCTTTTTTAAAGATAAGTGGAAAATTTTTCTTCGAAAGTATGAATCTAGGTATGTTTGACAGATTTTGTCCTAGTCTGAAAACTAGGGAACAACTAGAATAAAGAAGATTTCATCTGAATAGATTTGATAGAAATGGTGAAAGATATGTTATTCCTATGCATAGAGAGAAGTTTTGGACTAACAAGTGGGTGGAGGAACCTAGAATGATTTTTTTGCATATTGCAGGTCCATCATTGTGATCCCAGTGCACAGTACAGAAAAGTTTAGGGATCGTTTAAGAGGAAGAGAGGATTGACATTGTGTTATAACTGCAGAAGATCGGGGCATCTTGCTAAGGAAATCCCTAGTACATGTCCTATTTTTCTTTGTTGTAAATCTATTGGTCATGAGGTTTTGGATTTCCCTAGAATTATTGCTAAAGTTGAAAAGATGAAACTAAGACAAGAAAACTATGAAGAAGGTCAAGAAACTAAGGACATGTTAAAGAACCAGAAAGAATCATAGACTATGTTATTACAACTAAAAGAAACATTGAATGATCATAGAGACATGAGTTTACCAGAGATCGTAAAAGAGAAGCAGTGAATAGAAACAACAATAGAAGACTTTGACGTAGATTATGTTTTGGATGAGAAACACAGGTGAATATCATGCTAGAAAGCACTTGGGAAATTTTGGGAAATCCTGCTATGGTTCCTTCATTGGGAAGGATAAGATTGTTTAAAGGAAAGATGATAACCCTATGTGGAAGAGTTATTAATGTACCTATGATTTCCCATGGAACATCGACCGAAGAAGAATTCGCAATCATTAAGTTTGTTGAGAACATCACCCCTTTTGCACTTTTGTTAGGAAAGACTTGGATTGAGAAAGATCAGATCCAGAGGAAAGCAGAGGAAGAAGCTACAGAACAGAAAAGGAAAGAATTATGGGACTTCGTAGCCAAGAAAATAGAGAGAATAGTACAAGAACAAAATGACAAGTCAAAGCAAATAAGGGCCAGAGACTTAGCTGTCGAAGTTGAAATAATGCAGGAAGGCTTGAAAAGCTTGTCCATGCAGGATAGAAGAGAACCTACCCAAAAAATAGTAAGAGAAGAGGTATCACATTTGGACCCTTTGAAATACCCTCAACAATGTGAAGTTACTATGCTAAGAGAAGATAAGAACATCAAAGTAAAGAGGAACCTAGTGAATCAGATCACAGGGAAGAAGGCAAGAAATCTCAGCAAGAAGAAAACAAGGTTAGAAAGACTGCAGGAAGTTCCAGAGGAGACTTCACAGAAGTCAGGCTTGCAAAACTTGAACCTCACTGGAATAGCAAAACAACGCAGAATGGCACTTCTCCATGATGAAGCTATGTGACTATTGGAAGCATCCCGACCATTAGAAATACGCCCAGGAACGGCTAGAAATGCATTTATTTCCAGAAAGATTGCCATCGGACCGTTGAGACCACACCATAACAGATGGATTCGTATTGATTAAGGCATTTCGTGTGTTAAAATCCTCCTGACGTGCTACCATGGAGGTTATATATGGATTCATGTGTTAAACTCCTCTTGTCATTCTACCATAGAGGTTATCTCTGGTTAGATAGGCGCATGAATTTGGATCCGGTGTTGATCCACCTGATCACTAGATTGAGCATGATCACTAGATTGAGCATGCAGGGACCATACCCTCACCAGTTCTACCTAGGGAAGGTTGTAGATCGCTACCTAGTGCAACAGATCAAGGAGACCTATGATGATGTGGATAAGGGGAAGCGAGGCTACAAGGTAGCCTCCATCCAGGATGCATTGTCCACCTAGCTTGTCAGTTGATAGCAGGCAAGCTCGTTAGAAATAAATGTCCTACGCAAGTCACAGGGTTCGTAGTCGACCTCGCAGGGAAGTGTGTCAAAGGGATGCAGATGAACTGGACGAGCTACCTCATCAATGAGTTACAGAAGGACTGTCGTGAAGCATGGGACCAAGGCTATGAATTTCACTTCAGTTGATTGTTGATCCTCATTGCCTTTGTCGCTTGGGAGATGTCAGAGGGAGAGACATTCCCAGAAGTCGATCCATCAGAGTCATTGGCCACAAGGTTCTCCACCTTGTGGTATACGAGTGATATGGAAAAACAATGGAAATAAAATGTGGTGTTCCACACTTACTATCTACAGCTCACATGCACTATTGAATCATTCCCCTGAATGACCCTGAACACCCTGCATACATGCAGGCCGCTAGTGAAGTTCTGTGCAGACTGCCACATCATATACATCACTGCGCGCAGGGATGAAAGTAAATAGGAGTTACAATTGTACTATAAGTTGAACGAGGAAGCCCTGGAAGATATCACTAAAGAATAGCTAGTTGAATTCCTTGTACCGGTCGAAGATGCAGAACTATCTGACCCCAACCTCATCGAAAGTCCTATAGTTAGCCAGAATGAGTATAATGGACCAAGCAGCAAAAAGAAAAAGAATAAAAAGGAGGAATTGCAGGACATAGATAGTGAAGAGAAGGACATCGCATTAGAGGAAACTATGCCTGACTCACCAGGAGGAGGAGGAGGCAACGAATTAAACCAAGTGGAGGAAGGAGAAAAAGACAAGAAAGAAAAGAGTGAAGTGACACCGCAAATGGACCCCCTTACATAGGCATAGACATGAAAGAAAAGGAAGGTTTCTCCGCAGAAATCCTCAGCGCGGAAGAAGTCCCAAGCCAATAAGTCTCAGTCGCAGAATGTGCTCACCATGGATGATGTTGATCTCATCATCGCAATTGTAGAATATGCTTCAGAGGACATCTTGAAGAGACACAAAGAAAAGAAGGAGACGATGTATGACAGAATCGAGGCAGAGATGAAATGGATACAACAAGTTATCCAATCGAGCCACGCAGTGTCTACTGCGCCATCCTCAGCAGAAAACATAGAATTGGGGGATGAGCCTACCCAGTTGTGAAGATTAGAAGATGCAACAGAGGCTCGCGTTCATCAAGCCCAAGAAGATAGGGAGCAGGCCACAGAGGCCTTGAAGCAAGAAAAGGAGGAGGTCCTAGAGCAACTTCGGGTTGCGTAGCAAGAGAAAGATGACCTTAGGGTGAAGTTCGAAGAGGACAGAGAGAAAATCCAGAAAGAGAAATACCGGTTTCTTGTAGAGCAGACTATGGTTAAGGAAGCCATGACTAGAGAACTTCACTATGTGTCGGGATTGGCACAGATGGAGGAAGAGATAGCCTAAATCCAAGTGGGGAAGCTCGCTGAGGCCATTCAGCAACTTCAAGCAAGAGTAACAGAGTTAGAAATTCAAGCAGTGCTAAGCACTTCGCAAGAAGTGAGAGATCAGAGGGAAGAAACTGCCAGGAGAGTAGTAGAAAAAATCAAGGCATTGGACTCATAATGTAAGGAACTAAGTGCTCGAAGTGTGCATACCTATGAGTGCCTTGCAGAAGACCCAGAGCTGAGGGAATTGGAGGCACAAGTCTAGGAGCCAAAGCAACAGGTGTCGACTGTGAAAGCACAGATGAAGTTGCTTACTGCGATGGAAAATATGAAGAGGTGGCATGAGTAGCGAGTAGTTCAGTAGAAGGTCACTGCCATCCAGAGCAGAATGATGGAAGTGACACAGTGACTCCAGCCGGTGCAGGACAAATCCTGCACACTTTTTGAAGAGATCAAGGGACAAGAATCACACTTGGAACAAGTGGTCACAATAGTGGAACAATGCCTGGAAGGTCCTGTCACCGAGAAATTCATTCAAGAGTTTGTCGAGAAGGAGGCTCTGGTAAAGCAACAACTTGAGGTAGCTCGAGCTAACCTTGAGGCCTTCGAAGCAGTATTACCCAGATCAAAGTGACTCGAGATGAGTCACATGTGAGTGTTGGGGGCCTATTGGCCCTCGACCAAGGTTGGTGGAAACATTGGTCGTGTTTGACCATTTTTGGGATTTCGACAGGGTGGTCGAAGACGGAGCGCCCAAGCGAAGCGGAGATCATAGGATGTCACCCCTTTTACGAGATTTTTGGGTTTTAGGGTTTATGTAACGGGTATGGGATGTCGTCCCATGGGTTTACCCATGTTTAGGCCTCTTTTGTAATGTATAAATAAGTAGCTAAGCGATGTAAGAAATAGTTTTGATCATCTTTTTGCAAGAACCTGTAAAGGTTGATAAGTGCAAACAATTGTGAATGTTTTGTTCATATTGTATGTGAGACTTACAGAGCGAAGTGAAAGTGGTTGTTGTTGGCTTTGTGCCTTGACCTAATCTGGGGAAGGAGGATCTGGTGAGGTGCGTGCAGATCTCCTGGCTCTCATGGATTTGGATATGTGGCTTTGTGCACAAGAGCAGAGGAATGTAAGAAGCTCGAAGATCAATAAAGAAGAAGAAGAGTTGGTGGACGTAGCCCCACACTGGGGTGAACCACGTATATCCTTTGTCGATGTTCTTGGTGCTATGTTGTTCATGTTATTTATGTATCTATTTGCTTAGTACATTGTTCTTGATGTATAGTAGGTAGATCCATTGATGCTTGGTGCTTTATATATGAATGAATTCTAGATCTGTTCTGATTTTGTGTGCTAAGTAATTGGAAGTGTTAGATCTTGATTATTATTGTGTTGATATATAATTAGGGTTAATTTGTGATGTGAATAAAGATCATAATATAATGCATATTGTTGGCTAAGTGCTCTGTAAGTGTTATAATCACATATCTCTTTCCTATCTAGGTTGTAGACACTTAAGTCCTGCAACCCCCTACCTCTACCTCGGGCGAGACTTCATCTGCTTCGCAGGTGTTGCCGAAAGGGCAAGTAGTTAAGGTTTTGTTGGTGTGTTGTTGAAGCGTTGAACCCTGGGTCTACCCCTATGCCAACACTTGGTATTGCGATATTGTTTCATATCTCCTTACCCTTCAGTGCCCGAAAGACATGACTTCATCCACAGCGAGAACTTTGAAGCTACCTGCAGTAAAATATTGTATTATTGATGGCTAGTTGTACTAGAGGGATCCTTTAGGTTTATTGCTATGTTTCTTAACAGAAATTGAAACAGAGAGTGTCATAAATGAATTTCATGAAGGAGTGTGTGGAGGACACCACGCCTGGAGGGGAATGTCCTACAAGATTTTAAGAGTTGGATATTATTGGCCAAAGTTATTTACTGACATGAATGCCAAGGTCAGAGCCTGCAACTCTTGCCAACTGTTCTCTGGTAAGAAAAATATCCCTACACTACCTTTAATATCGGTCAAACAATAAGATCCCTTTAAACAATGGGGTATAGATTTCATCGGATAAATCCATCCGCAGCCAAGCGCCCAACATAAAGGGATTTTAACCACTATCGATTACTTCACGAAGTGGGTCAAATCCATTCCAACTTAGAATGCTACAGATTCAGTGGTAATAAACTTCTTGGAAGAGAACATCCTATTGAGATTCGGTTGTCCTCGAAAAATAGTCACTGGCAACGCCCAAGCTTTTAAATCTATGGGAATGGTCAATTTCTGCCAAAAATACAACATTGTGTTAGGACATTCTAGATCCTAGTATCCTCAGGGGAATGGGTTGGATGAATCATCCAAAAAGAGCTTGATGACCATAATCAAAAAAGTGTTGACAGAAAATAAAAGGGCTTGGCACGTTCACCTGAAATTGGCACCAAGAAATCAATAGGTATGTCCCCTTTTCAAATGGTTTATGGTACTGGCATTGTCCTTCCTATCAATCTCACTCTTCTAGTGATGAAGCTCTGGAAGGATGAAAATGAAGATCCAAGCGATGTTACAAGAAGGATAAATCAAATAAACGAAGTCCAACAAAATAGGGCCGAAGTAGATGACAAACTTCAAAAGTACCAAGATAATATGAAGGCCTTGTTCGATCAAAAAGATAAAGACAAGGAGTTTCTTCCTGGTGATTTAATTTTGAAGTGGGAAATAATATGCAGGAAAACACGGCAAGTTCGACCATCTTTGGTTCAGAGCATTCAGGATTGAAGTTGTTGAGGGGAAAAATTCGTTCTTACTGGAAAACCTCGATGGAAAAATTCTTGACGCTCCTATCAACGAGCGTTACCTAAAAAAATTTATGCAATAGTCATGTTTCAGATTCCCTTTGTATATGTCGGTTTTGTTTTTTGTTTCAATTTACAATTTTATTTTCTTTTGTAGATTATCCAAATTTTACTTTTTGTTGTAAATAAACCAAGTTTACTTGATATCATGAAAGCAAAATATAAAATCATATGTACCACATATCATTTCTATTCTATGGAACTATCTGACATTTCCCATTTTGTTTCCTTGCAGAATACATATTGTCAGATGAGAGATAAGGATACATCGGAATCCAACGCTCATTTTTCAAATACATTCATTTTCTCTCAAAACAAGTGATAAATTAACGATTTACTAGATAGAAAATACAAAGGAAATCTGAGGTATGAACTCCTACCCCGCTAGTTCAAACTAAAATTTTAAGGAAATCTTATCGAATGTAAAATAGGTTTCACTCATATAGATATTGTCACCTGATTAAAGATCTGAGAAGTATGAAATTACAACTTAATTATGAAACCTTCTCTAAATGAAATAAAAAACGAAATAAATAAATGAAATAAGAATAAAAAAGAGGCTTGAAGGGGAGTTTGAGAATCAATAAACAAACTTGTGTCAGAGTGAGATTATTTTGTGTCTGGTCCTCTGAATTATCGTTATGTTTTGGTTTTTCCTATCCCTGAGATTTCATTCTTTTCCGATTTTCGCTACTTTTTTTGGGTCTTCATAGAAAGAAAGAATTACACCTTGACTCTGAAAACTTAAAAACATATCTCTGAAACAAGACTAGGTGAAAATATTTATGTTCCTTTGATTTTAACTGAAAGAAAGAATGTTCAAGATAATCCTAATAAATTTAGCTCTTTTAT
>ML859591.1:12015-25394 GCA_009831015.1 Picea engelmannii
ATAAAGAGAGAGAGAGAGAGAGAGAGAGTCACAACTTACATAGCCCAATGGGTTAGATTGAGTGCTTTGATTTCATGGAAGGGATCTCGAGGTCAATCCCATTGATTGGTTGCCTCTACTGTGTGCCTCACTAATGTCCTTACTAGGTTAGGTGTCACAATTAGTGCCAACAGGTTTACACTAGGTACCATCTACTAAATACAAGGAAGAGTCGAGGGTTTCCCCACAACATTTTCCTTCAATATATGTGTTTGTGTGCGCACGTGCATGTACGTGTGCATGTGTGCATGCATGTGTGTGTGTATTACAAAAAAAAAAATCCAATGATTTATATTCAATTCAAATAAGCACCAAAGTGCATACAATATAGATTGAAGCTCTGAGGTTCAAAAACTATATGAATTCAAAACACCATAACGACAAGAAAATGGCACCATATCCAACCTCAAGCGCCACCAAGGATCTAGAAAAAGGGTTGAAATGGATTGTCCCATAGTTCACTAAACAAAAGATGACACCATGATCCAAAAGGATTAAGTTTGAAGAAAATAACAGTCCCACACTAGGGAGGAAAACAAAATTCCCATGTAGTTGAAGATAAATTATCACTCTTAGGGAGGGAAGAAGAAACTTCCCATGTAGGGGAAGACTACAAATACGAAAAATGACTTGTAGCCAACACATGGGTGGCTAGAGGGACCGCCATATTAAACTACCATGTTTGACAAAGGGTAAATCTAAACTCTCTATCCTTCACTTCAAGGATTTTAACTAAGTTGTAGTTGGGAAAAGGATCTTAAGAAAAATATTAACCCCCAACTGAGAGCCATCATCAGCTAGGGTTTGAGCTACCAAGAGATGACCCGAAAATTTGAAACAACTAATCAAAATTGCCTCAATTGGAGAGAAAGTTGATCTAGGCTACAATTGATTGCTCCATATAACCTCAATCCATTTCCTTGGTGTCCCTTAACCAACGACTCTTCCCATTGAATAGAAAAAATAGATATTGTGCCATAAATTCCATATGAAGTCGATCTCCCACACATAATATACACAATGCATGGAATCACATGAGGCATCATCAAACCAAATACCATATTCAATTTTGGCACCATTCAAAGAAAATTCTAGATCCAAGAAATTTGCCAACAAGGTCACCTTTTCATTTCTTTGGTCAAAGACATCTTGCCATTGCTTGCCCTATATTTCCCTCACCATTGCTCTAAATTATTTTTCCAAGTTTCATATTACAACCAAAGGAAAACCCTTTCAAATTAGATATCCATGGTTGTTGAAAGTCATAATTGGAGCAAATCTGATCCAAAACTACATGAATTCAAGCGATCTTGACATTAATTTCAAGGTTATTATCTATAGATAAAAACTAGGAACATGCTCACTATAGATCCACTCAATATTATAGAAAAATCCACTTGCAAATGGATATATCTACTTGTCCTATGAATAGACCTAAGCTATTGCTTGGCCTTATATCAAATCTACTTGCCAATGTATAGATCTACTCAACCTATGTTCAAAAATGCTTGTACAAATATCGGTTTTGGGTGGATGTGTGTGTGTGTGTCTAAAGTTGGGTCCAACAATGAGGAGAATAAAGTTTTATATTATTGGGCAAGGTTCAACTCTTATGAAAAAATTTCCTAGAAAAATATAATTAAAGCAAACATATGTAGATCAAAATCCACTCTGACAAAGTACTAATAAACCTTAAAGTATGTAAGGATTCCCATTTAATATATATATATATATATATATATATATATATATATATATAACCTATAACATGTTCCTCCCACCTCACTAATAAACCCTAAAATGTGTAATAACAAAACAAATTTATCTCCAAATTTATCATCTATAATAAATTCTCATTTAATAATCCAAACTAATTGTATATATATAACCCATAACATATTCCCATAAAATATTATATAACCTGTTGATACGAAGTTTAATTTTGTATCCCTTTAAACCTAAAGCTTTGCTTTTTCCTAGTCATGGAGCTGCCCTTAGTCCTAAAAAAGAGTCAAAAGTCTTTCGATTTTTCGGGTTTCAGGATTTGACCCTTCACAAAGCATGTTTTCGTAACTAACAACTCCAGAGTCTCGATGCCAAAATCCTGAAAAAGGCTTTATATTAAAGTAATAAAAAAAAAAGTGGGTGCTTTAAGTCCAGACGTGTGTTTCACAAAATATCCTTTAATCGTGATTAATTAAACTCTTAAACATGATCAACAATTAATTAATCTTTCACGATTCGAGTTTCCTTGTATCAAAGTGTTTTCAAAGCATGATCCCTTGAACTCCCAGTCCCCGATTTTCCGAAAAGAAGAAGTTAATTACTAATCTTAATTGATTAAAGCGTTAATACAAGTAATCAGCGTCTAAACTTATCCCATCGTGATTTCACGATTTGGGGTTTGCCTATGACATACCTCATGGGTACAGGATCCCCAAAATTCCGAAATGCGAAATCGCGAATTTTTTAACAAAGTTTAAAACGAATTTAAGTTAGTTTAAAATGGGATTAATAAAGATTAAAATGACTTTTCACGTTTCGCATTTCGGGATTTGGTGAAAGCAGTGCTTTCAAAACTCTAGTTTGAAATCGTCGATATATGGTAATATCTGTAACGGATGAATAGAGATATTTTAAACTTAACTGCATATCTCCCTCATTAAAACCTTAAAGTTTTATCGCATGTCTCAGTACATTCGTCGTAAGAAGAGTTAAAGGTTAATAAAGATTTTTTTTCTTCGAATTTTTATTCTTATTGTTTAGACTCAGAAGTGAATTTCATTCAACAAACTTACGCATTTCTCTCTGCAATAGAAATTCATTCTAAACACGAAAATTATGGCACCTAGAAAGGCACCTAAGAAAAGTGAAGAAGTAGCTGAAAGCTCAAGCCTAGAAGGATATGTTGTGTCTAATACTACACCGCATGCCATTGATTCCATCAAATCATGGAGGCAATTTTTTGAAACCTTGGACTACGAAATCAAGAATTTTTCCGATGATTCTAAAAACAAACTCTGGGACATAGTAGAGTTTGAACTTCACAAAGTAGCCACGCACCCACGAATCATGACATACAATGATATGATCAGTTGGGCTTTAGAGAGGACAGACGTGAAAACTAGAAGCATTTTGGACAGCCAAGGGGTCGTCATCGGCTCTTTCAAACTGGAACATATACAAGTAATGTATAAACTGTCTCCCAATTCTAAGTACATTTACAATAAAGAGTTTGTAAGTGAATTTCAAAGGAAAGAATGCGCAGAGGCTGACCAAACATACCCCGGCATAATCAAAGACTAGTGGAGACACCCAGCAAAATTCAGGGTCGATACCCATAACATTTAACCTCATTGAACGAGTACATGGTCTATGTGGCGATGATGTTATGTAGACTTTTCAGGAAGAAAATCCCTACCCATTTCCCTACAGAATGGGTGCCCCTTTTACATGAAGTAGTTGAAGGCTATAGCTTCAATTGGAACAAAATTCTATTAGATAACCTATCTAAGGAGGTTATGGAGTATCAAACCGTGAGATCCAGTGGCAGACCAGTAGCTTTTTACATGTTAGCATATATCATGGATGCTATATGTTTCACAAATCCTTTCCCTTTGATGAATTGGAGTTGGAACCTAGATTACACTGAACCTATTCATGAATATCATTCTAAGCTGTGGGAAGAAAATGATAAAGATTATTTTTATGAAATTTGTCATTTCGTGGTGATACCGGTGCATCAGATGTTGTATGGATGTGCACCCCCTCATATTTCAGAGTCGGTCATAGGAAACCTCAAGGCGGTTGTCGATTGGTTTATTGAGGAGAATTTCTCCTATATCATGGTTTTCGTATGTTCTATCCCTCCTCATGCACTTCCGAAATTCCTCCCTGACAGACTGGTGTGCAGGGAGGTAGCTAATCATATAATAACAGGCGGTATTGGGATAGAGCTGAAGACAACTCAAAAGATGTTTTGGCCAGTCTTTCCCGTACATATTGGAAGGTTTTCGCTACTCAACCTGGGTCATTCCAAAGTTGAAGTTGCAACTCTAGAGGAGGTCAAGTTGGTGAATCTCAAACATAGGAAACATGACCCTTACCAAACAGTGGGAAACCACATGGCTCATTGTGGCATGAAAGCATTTGAACATGAGGAATCCACTCGCGATGACATTTTCAAAGGGGTCAAAACCTACAAAGAGGTGTTATACAGGGTACATATGTTATCATCTGACTTGCAAACCAGTCTTCTAACCTTCTAGAGACACAAACGAAGCAGTTTTCCCAAGGTATTGTAGGGCGAAGCAACAACATCTCCTCCAGAACAGGAAAACATTCCCCCAGGCTTCGGACAAAAAGCGTAGGATAAAGCAGACACCGAGGAAAATCCATAGGGGGCAAAAGGATCTTCTCAAAATAGAGAAGCCCCACAGACAAAGAATCCAGGAGAAGAAGCAGAAAGAAGGTCTGAGACACCTCCCAAGTCCAGTCAATCTAACCCCCTTTCATCATCTACTATTCATATTGATACCCCCAAGACAACAAGGGAAATAAAATCCATAGAGTTGGGTAATCCCATCACTTCCTTGACCCCTTCACAGTCTACTTTTGGGTTCCCTCAGGTAGGAGTCATATATGCTAGTGACCTCGACCCTATCTCCAGAGAAGAAATACCTCCCTCTGATTACTTTTTCAGTAAAAAGGGGAAGGTTATATTAAAGAAGGAGACGTATATGCGAGAAGGTGGTATGGTAAAGAAACACAGGGTGTTGGTGGATGGGAAAAACTTGGAAGAGGGAGATTTCGCTACAGAGGTGGCAGGCTCCATGGGAGCACTGGAAACAACAAATCTATTCACTGTTGGCAATATGAGATCAAGGTTGGAACAGAGTAACCACAGGATAACCCAGTTGAAAAATCAACTAAAAGATACCAAGAAAAATATCAAAGAAGAAATAAATAAAGGTCTAGAGCAGGCCAGAGCTGGTGACAAGCAATAAATTCAATCGCTTAAGTCAAGTCTAGACAAGAAGAGAAAGAAGATTCAGACTAGACAAATACAGATTATTCGGCAAAAAGAATTGGTAAGACAACTATAGGCTAAATTCAATTCAATAAAAAGCCAGGTTATAGATCTGAAATTTTTTCATGACCAATCACTGGAAATACATGTGAAGGTAGAAGCCGAGCAACAGAAAGTAATCTCCCAACTAGAGATTATTCATAATTATTTTCAGGAAGCAAGCAATGCTCTTGATAATATTATTTTTAAAGAAAAAGAAGCTAAAGCAGCAAGGGCCACTTTCCGAAAGGCAATTGTATGTTCTAAAAATGAAGAAGTATCGAAAATTCCAAATCTTTCTATCACAGAGCAGATTAGAGGTGATATCATGATGAAGGTATGGGAAAACAACATAGCAGAAAATAAGAAAATAGTCAAAGAAATCAAAGATGATTGTGAAAGAATCTTTGATTTATTGGACAAGGAATCATTAGGTATTGGAAGAGAGAATTGCACTCGGCAATTAGGACAGATAAACATTGTAAGACACCAGTTGAATTTGAAAGAGGGTTTGAACGAATTTAAAATGGAAATTTCACAGTTAAAGGAAATGGATGTTACCCTAATAGACAAGTGGCTAGTGAAGACAAAATTAAAATTGCAATCAATTAAGTTTACTGGTAAGGGGATTGAAGATCGGCTTCCAGAAACTCAGAGAAAATTATATTTATTTGAAGCAAAGGATCTTCCAGAGCCTCCCAAAAATTTCGTACATTTTCTTGAAAAATGTATTGAATGTATCGGGTCAAAAGAAGCAGATACTTCAATAAAACAATGAAGTATCATTTTGAAAACTTATATTATCGAGATGATAGGAAAATAAATGATAATCATGCAAACGGTTGAGGTTTGCAATTCTTGTAATTGTTTTCCCCTAGGAGTTAGGAGATCACCAACCAACAATCATCAGTGATATGGTACAAATATAATTTCAGGATACTGATCTATGGATTTTTATGGGTGCATTGTAAAGAAGAATTTGAAGATATTTTTGAATTAATACAAATACAGATTGAAGATTCCAGATTTGGTCAAGTTTGAGTTATGTGTTTCTCTGTTGTTTCATATTTTTGATATATCTCTTCGATGAATACTGCAATTTAGTACAACCTCTACTGTGGTAATTAATTATTCTTGCAATTTAATCGTTTACAGTCTTTCCTCTGTATCGTCTATCAACATATACAAGACCTGCAAATGTTTTAGATTTCAACATCATATGCTTCATTAACAGTTTTTCTTGACTATTTTCTTCTCCTGACAACAAAGTGAGATTCCTCCTTAATTGATGCCTCACCCTGTTCGACAACTTTATGTTTTCTCTTTGTTTCATGCATATCCCCTTTTCAAAATTTAACTCAGATACCAGAAACGGACTTTAGTTTCATCATGCTATTAATTCAATATTTTTGGAGTTCTTTTTACATGTTTTGAAGCAGAAATAACAAACCCTTAAAAGAAAATACAAGAATTTATCCTTTCAATCTTTATCCCTCATGACTGTCCCAGATACAAGGCAACCTAATATCGAACCTGGACTATCGGATCAAACGATCATTACTTTGAATTTATTTAACACCATCCTACAAACAACAAATAACCGGGTTGAGTTAGAACGTTCATGGGCAATAATTGAAATAAACATTAATATACAAGAAAATTGGGAAGCTAGACAAAGATAGTTAAGGAACCAGCGATAACCCTTTTCATATAATGGTCCTTTTTATCCTTAGCTTTCCCTGGGATTCCTTGACGGTGTATTTTAGAGCCTTAAAATACAAACTCAAGAACAACATAACCCATAAATATTAAAATATTATATAACCCATAAATATTAAAACTAATAAATTGTCATTTAATAATCCAAACTAATTCCCCACACACATATATATATATGGCACTACACAAAGTGCCATGCAACTCATTATGAATCAATTATCTAATTCATTTTTTCTTTTCATGCAATATGGCACATGCAACTCATTATGAATCATATTTCACTTTTTTCTTTTCATGCAACGTAGTACCTTTTAGGAGAAATTTCAACACCTATTAATTTATAAAATCATTAATCCAATGACTTCTATGTGCTTGGAAGAAAATTTGTCAAAAGTCTCTATTAATATAGTTTTGGAAATGAAATGTAAGAATTTCAAAGTTTAATCATTTGTTTGGATTTGATATTATGTTAATTAAATATGAATATTGAAAAGTACAAACATATGTAATTTTTATTGAAAAGTACAAAGTACAAACACATAGAAACCAGTGTTGATCAGGATCTTCGGATCCATCTCCTTTAAAGGTGGGTAATCTCATCTCATCTGCCATATATCTTTCTAGGTTTCCTGATTGAGTGTGCGCTGAACCACTTGTACCAGTGCTCTGAGTGTTTTGATAACTTAGGTTACTCTGGTTACTTAATGTTGTTGAAACAACAGGGGGTGTAATAGCACTTACTTCAACAGTCTGTGCAGTCCTTGAAGTTTATGACTCTTCTCGGTGAGGTTCTTCAGTCTTCTCTTCTTCTACCCTAGCAGACCTTGAATATTCCTCGTTCAACAACTCTTCTTATTATCCACTGTAGAACCCTTCTTATTGTGTTGGTTCGTGACTCTGTTCAAACAAGTTCACCATAGGAACTTCTCTAAAGGTCCTCCCATTGCGTGTGTGTCCGATCTCTATGTCGATTTCGTTGTCTTAATTCTTAAACATTAGCCTTTTCAGTCTGACCCACTACTATATCTTCAATATGTTCTTCTCATGTAATAGCATCTTGATTTTCAACTTCAAGAAGTGTAAAAATTTTCATCTAGGTTCTTTAAAGAAATATCTCTTTGCTTGGCTATATGATTCTACCCTATCAATGGAAAACTCTGTGATATACACTCTAATGGTACTATCAAACCAGTGATCTACTACTCTTGACACGACGTTATCAACTCTTTTGACCTTCTTGATCAGCGCCGACGTTCAAACCATAGGCGGTCTAGATCTGATCTCAAACTGGGTGCCTGCTAATCTGGTTAGCCACTCCTATAGTTCCTTATGAATTCCTCCAAAGAAAATCTTGTGTATATCACTAAATATATACCTTCCCAACCAGTATTATGTGCTAATATTAGGGTTCTTATTCTGAGCTTTTGTGAAATCTTTTTCCTATTCTTCTATCCACTTATGAATCTTTGTCTTCGATGGAAACCACCTTGACATTCCCTCAAGAAGATCTCGGTCCCAGCAACGGAACCATTTGTTGGCACAGGGGCAGAACCAGGGTTCAGCTCTGATAGCGCACCAACAAGCCCTAACTACTGGCCCTTTCAGCAATACTTGCAAAGTATATGCAGTCTCACCCGAAGTAGCTATAGGGGGTTGCAAGACACAGGTGTCTACAACTAGAGGAAATGCAAGTGGAATCAAGGAAATCACACAATGAGATCAAATTATTCTTTCCAAACATAAACCTACTTCTCACAGTTATAGATTAGATCTAACATACTAATGCAATAACAGTATATCATAGAGAAAAAGAACACAACATCAATCACACACAACAACAAGATGTACGTGGTTCACCCTCTCCCTAGGGATACATCCACAGAACTATGCTTTATAATATATTAGGTGAACGCATACAGTCCTATCTGCGCTCTTAGCTAGCAGATCTTCTCTCTTCCTCCCCTCCCTGCACACCCAGCTGCAGGGTTGATCTTCACACCCAGCTGAACATCATACAACACAAACTTCCCTCTCCACACAATACTTTTCTCTCATAAACAACAACAATCACTCATCATCACATACTCAAACCAACAACAACCCCATCCCAGGTCCTCTTGACCTTTATTTATACATTACAATAGCCCAATGACAACCCTAGGCCAAAGCCTAGGTGTCTAAAACCCTAGATACCAAAACCCTAGGTGTCTAAAACCCTAGGTCAACTTGACCCATGTTTTCAGGGCTTCGCCAACCTGTATTTCCTTCCTTCCTACGAGGTGCTCCAAAGCATCTACCGGTGGCTTTTTTCGCTTGTCGAGTTGTCCACAGTCCGTCTTCCTTGTTGATTTGTCTTCCTTCATCTCCTCATCCAACGGCTTGATTTCTCTTACTCTGCTCCGTCTTTTCTTCTCTTTTGCTCACTTTGACCAAGTATCAGTCACTGTGTCGTCCGTGCAGTTCGTATTTCATCTTTTCTTCCTTAATCTTCTCTTACTTCCAGAACCAAGGGCCAACAAGCATAATCTCAATCTCAGCTTTGACTTTCTGCTTATATATTGGGTTCATTCTGTACGGTCGTTGTCTGATCGGTCTCGCTTCTGGTCTGAGTGGTATATTCATTTCTCCTAGCTCTCCGACTATGCCCTTCATTTCTGTAAATGTTGTGGGAAACAGGTCATTGTACTCGCGTAGTAACTCTATTATGATTTCCACTATTTTCTCATCCTAGTAGTCTCTAATGCTTTCCATTTTGGGATGCTTAGCTATCCCAATATTGACTTTCTTTACTTTGATTGGCGCGACAATAACTTATGATTCTATAGGTGGACTTTCCACTTCTCTTTCTCCTTCAGCTTCTACTTCTTCAATCGGAATGTCGTGCAGATCGTCTTCATCTAGTGCTTCCTCTTGTACATGGTAACAAGACAAAAATTCCTTGACTGTCTATTTGTTTCGTTGTTGTTCTTCTGTGATCAGTTCAACTTCTGGTTCTTTGATAAATATCACTCCTCTTATCCGTTTAAGGGTGACATCTATGTTGGGGTTCTCATGATCGAATGATAAAGTGACTGTAAAATTCTGTTGTAATGTCATCCAGGTCGTAGTTCCCTTGTGCAATTCCTAGTCTGTATACCAGTTCGTTGGTATGCCTTCTAGGGTGTGTATGAAATAATGAGGCTATTCTTCTCGAGGTGTCAATTTCCACATCGTTGTAAACTTCTCCATGTGTTCCACTGGTGCCCATTTTCCACCATATTTCTGTTGTCTATTGTTTTGATTTTCTGCGCCAAACCTTATGCGCAGTAACCACTTACATTGGTACCAATCCGTGATTGTCTCTTTGTGCGCACCCCACCATCTTGCGGGGTGGCCTTGAGTGATAAATCAAGTGCTAACAGTATATGATTCTCTAACACTGCATCTTCGTTCTGTGTCAAGAATGTTTCCAAATCATTTATTCCGTGGAAACTGGGTGGTTCCCTGGTTTCTTTTCCTACCCATCTTACTGTGTGGTCTATTCTTGCACATATGTGCGTGGAAACCTCATGTAGCCTTTGTTGCCAGTTTTCCAAACTGGTATCTGAGTCTATTGCACATGAGGTAATGCTTCGCCAACTGAGTATCCTGTCTGCAGTTGGGTTTATGTAATCCTCATCGCGCGGAGTTGTTCTATACAACTGGCCGATTTCCTCTACATCCAGGCAAGTAGGTTCTACAAACCTCTCCCCTTCTGATGGGTCTAATGGCGCGATGACCTTGTATTGTCCTGACTAAATGTCATTTTCCTGGTCTTCAAGTTCATTATGGCCTAGTTTTCAAACTCCCAATCCAGACCAAGCAACGTTGGGTAAGGTGTTGTGTCGTGCACTATTTCAATAACTTCAAAATCTGCTTTATTGCACACTCCATTTAGGTCTACTTTTACTTCTTTCAGTCTTTCGATTGGAAGGACTCTGTGTTGGTTTTCCAGTTTTAATTGAACAGGTGAATATCCTAATGTTGGCTCTCCCATGCATTGCCATGTCTTCTTTGGTAGTACATTAACTTCAAATCCTAGATCCAGTATGATGTCTCCCATGTTGAAATCTTCGATGTTGGCATTCAGTCCGAATTCCCTACTGGTTCTTCTCCTTGTATGTAGGTGATTGACAGTTTTTGGTTCTAGTTTTTCTTCCGTCTCCATACTACATTTTTCTAATATTTTTTGCAAGATTTTCACAGATGATGGATCATTTAATGCTTTTACACATGATTGCAAAAAGCCTTTGATTATACTTACTTGTCCCTTGGGTTTCATTTCATTGGTATGATCCAGTAATGGAGGCATCTCGTACTCTGGTATTTCCTTGTTTTGTTGTGCAGTTGAAGTCGAAGGTATGTCTTCCTTCTGAAATTCTTGTCTGGCTTCCTTAATTATTGCTTTCTCATTCTGTACGTTGAACTGTCTCCTTGGTTCGGTGTTCTTCTTGACCCACCGATTTTGTGTTGGGTCTTGTTGAACAACGTCGTCGCCTGTTTTATCTCCTCCACGAGTAACTATATTGATGTTCCATCCTTCGTCCCTTGCTTCAGCGAAAATCCACTGAACATTTTGGTTGTTCTGATTCCTCTTTTCCTGGATCTTTACTAGCAATGTCGGGCATTCCTCTGTATCATGGTCCAATGCGTGACAATACATACAAGTGGCTAGTGGAAGTAGGCATTCCCTTGCATAATTTCTCGGATGTTGGCAATTGTGACATATCACTAGTCCTCTACCTCATCTGAAACCACCTCAGGCTCATCCTCCACCTCTGTAGCCTGCTCAATCTCCTCTCGGCACGTTTTACTGAGGTGCCTGATTGTACTGCGCGGTATTATATTGAGGTTGTGTCATTTTGTATTGTGGTTGCGCGTTATTGTATGGTTGTTGTGCAGTATTATACTGTTGTTGCGTAGTGTTGTATGGAGCTGGAACTTGATTAAAGTTTGGCGTTGCTTGCCCAATCATCATTTCGGCCTGCACTCTATATGCATCAGATGTCCTTTCTCGCATCAATTCCATAGTTCTGCAGTCTTTGTCATCGTGGCCCATTGACTTGCAAAAGGTGCAATATGAGCTTTTTGGGACTATCTGTTATTTCTGCATCATCGTGTAGTGATAAGGGCCGTGACCCGATTTCTTGCATATTTTGCACCACAATCCTCCTGTTGGTAGTGGATTTTTCATTCCTTCTACCATATAATGTGCGAATGTTGGACATTTGTTCTTGTGGTGTCCTTTCATCCTGCATGTGGCACACCAAATGGATTCTCATTTGTCCTTGTTCTTATTCTTGTTCAGCTGAAACGTTAAGTTCTTTAAATCCTCCTTCATCTCTTCGATAGTTGGGTTTGTCTGTTAATATTGATTTTCTTCTAGCTGTAAGGTTGCCTGCAGAGCTTCTGCCTGTGTTTGGAACTTTTGTTGTCGCAAAGGATATTTTAAATGTGGTAATAGTGAATTGACAAATAAGTGTCTATGTTGCATCTCATTCATGAGATACTTCAACTTTCCCTTCATTCGCTTGAATCTCTGATCGATCTCCCATACAAACTCTTATGGTTTCTCTCTTATTTCGATCATCTCATTCATGTACTGATCCTCTGATCTCGGCTTCTGGAACTCATTTATCAGTAACTTCTTAATGTCTGCCAGTGTCCTTGTCATCCCAGGGGCACTGTTTGTGTCTAAACTCATGTACCAGTCTAGTGCATGGTCTCTTAGTGTAATGGCTAGTTGCGCCAGTTTGATATCTTCATCAGTGATATGTTTTTCTTCCCAGATCTTTGCATAAATGAACAAATGTTTCTCAGGGTCTTTTGTTGCTTCTCCTCAAAATTCGGGTAACCTAATGGTAGGATCGTGTCCTGTCATTCTGAACATTGAACTACTAACTCCGCATGGTGCAGATACTTGACTAGTGCTGCCTGAATTGGCTCCTCCAGTTGTTGTTCCTTGTGTAGATGTACTTCCTGCTGTCTGACTGCTTCTAAACTTTGGTTGTCTAAACGGTGGTGTTCTCTTTGGTGTATTAGTTGCACATGGGTTTATGGGTTCCACATTGACATTAATATGGATAGGATGGCTACCTTATCTTCCCATTCTTGGACCTCTCATATTCCTCTCATATGTTACGCATAGGATTTCCTCAATCTTCTCCACAACCCGAAGATCCTCTACCTCTTCCTCATCACTCACCAATCCTTCCCTCGTGGTTATAGCTCTCTTCTTAGTATTCACCTTGTATTGGTAGGGTGCTCCGCTACGCGTATTTCCAGCTATCGTCGTGATCTTCTTGATCTAGTCATCATCCATCATGATTGGGTCCAAGGTTTCCTCCTTCTTTCCCTTATCCTTTCCTCCTTCCATTTCTCCTCTTTCCATTAGTGCTTCCCCCCTTCCCCCATGCACGCAGGGGAGTTTAGTTGTCTGATTCCATTGTAATTACACCTTTGTTATATAACAATATCTTAATAGAAGTATACAGGGATTGAATGCACCTTCTTCTAGGTCCCCGTAGAAACTCTT
>ML859592.1:5005-30398 GCA_009831015.1 Picea engelmannii
AGAACCTTCAAGTATCCACTTTAGAGTTCTATCCTTAAAATAAATAGGTTTGCATGAGAAGTGGGACCCTCAATATGTGTAATTCACCTTACCTAAGCAAGAAGATCTTCATATCTAAAAACTTGGATCATAAACGAGTTAATCATCTTGCGATGTATTCCTTTATGTGTTCCTCTCTTCAAATGATATCTAAACTATGCTTATATCACTTTTGTTTTAAAGGTAATCTAGCAAGGGAGGCCTATTAAGTCAAATTCATTTAGAAAACTCTTGGCCAATATCCTATAATCATATTAGAGTCACATCCAACCCTTTCTCCTAACTTTGATAAAAAACAGATTGGATAAGACTTAACATCAAATCACTAACATATCTAATCTATTACTCATGACTCCACTTTGCCACCATAACTACTTTTCCATGAGTAATAATGTGAAGCATAAGCCATGAATTTTATATTGTTTAATAGGAACTTAGGAGCTGAAGAAGGATGAAACTTCAGGGAATGCTTGATCAAGTAAGGAGTACCATCAACTATGAAATTTTGAAGATCATTGTTGCATGAGGACATGCAATGAATTAAGCATGGGGGGATGTTGAGTCTCAGTTTTGACACTTCTAATGCCCTATATTACCCTCTATCTGTGACTATTCTACCTATGCTATGTGTATCTAATTGATTGTTTCCTCCATAAATACACTTGATGACCTTGTTCATGTGCATAAGAGGTAACTTATGATTAAGGCATGTTTTGTTTAATTTTATTGAGTTAATTCAATTAAAATGGTTGATTTTGTATGATCCTAATCACTTTGACTCTTAAGAAGCATGATCCCGTACCTAGTCTATTCCAGTACCAAGGCGCCACCTATTCTGGTACTAGCCTGTGCTAATCCAGTACTAGACATAATTCATAATTTTTGAATGTTTCTAGAAGAAAATCGAACTCATGGGTTTTGTCAAGAGAGATGTTTTCATGTGGACATGTGAGTCATAATTCAACCATATCACATGTGTGGACCTTCATCTCAGGGGGAATGATTCTGCCAAAATTAGCAAAAAAACTCAAACTGTCGACTTGTGCCTCGATTTCCATGGATATGGTATCATATCTAGAAATTATAATACATGGGTTTTATCCAGAATATGGAAAATTGAGTAACAAGTGGAATTTTTTTCCAAATTATAATTTTTTTGGGAGATATGGGTGGGAGACTAACTCGAATCTGCCCAAATTGTTAAAAAACACAGATTTTTGGGATTTATCCTAAAATTGTAAAAAATGTTTTCTTAGTTTGGGTATTCGGTTTCATCCATTCCTCCATGGATTTTATGTATAAATAAGACCTCATAGGTCTGAGTAGGGAGGAATTATTATGATGTAAGATTGGTTCTTGAAGAAAGAGGAATTAATATGCTGCAAATTGGATTTCTGAACCAACTCTTTTTGTAAATTTATTTGCTGAAGATCAATGGAAGTTTGAATTCAAGGATCCTGTGTGTCTCTTAGAATTTAGCATCTTCTGATCTAAATTCTTCCATGTTGGAATCGGCAAGGGCCCACCGATCCATATTGGTAAGCTCATTGTAAATTATTAGCATAGATTTCTATTTCATGTACTTGTTGTTTTGATTTCATTGTTAGAATTGCTTGCAAAGTGTGGCAGTACATGAACAGTTTGAGAGTCCATCCCTCACATTACATGAGCCAACAAATGGAGCATCTCATTTAAAACCTCTGTTTCCTGTGTAGAAATAAAGTAACTTTTCATAATTGTCAGGTTGCATTGAATTTCCTTTTCTGATTTGAAAAGTGTGCAGAACTAGACAACTTGCAAGTTGATGTTGAAGTGAGTGATTACATGAGTAAGATCATAATACATATTTCACCTTCATGATCTATTAAATGGAAAATCTTGTTTCCTGTAAGAGAGCCTTTGGAGTGCATGTTAGCTAGAGTCTTTTCTTTGAATTTTATTCTTTAATTTTTGCATAGTGTGTAAAACATAGATTAAGGATTACAAAACAGAGTGTTAATTGTTGTTAGTTTACTTTCTCTAGGAGATAGAATCAAAGTTCATATTTTCCTTTCATGAGCCATCAATGAACAGGCCCATCACCTGAGCAAGAGTTTAAATCATATGCTTGTCTATGAGTTTTTCTTTCTAAATTTTGAATTGTGTAAAGAGTGTTATCTTTGAAGTGTGAAAAAAAATTATTTTGTTATTGATGGTTTTCTTATCTAAGCTATACTAAACAGACATAGGAACCTATCTGTTATTGACACATATAGTGCATCAACTCTTTTGATTACAAATCTCGGTTGATAATTTATGTTTGGTAATATATTATGCAAATAATTGCACCAACAATTAGTAAAAACACATCTTGGTCTTGGTGATGATTATGAGGTATTGTGATGTGCATAGTTGATGCACATGTAATGGTATAGGTTGTGTGAGTGATTGATGTACATGGTTGATTGTACATGTTTATTTGTACAATGGTACATTTTGATAGGTACATACATGGGCTGCAATATATATAGGGCACGTACATACATGCACCGCAAACAAGACATGATGTGTACCTGTTGTATTTTGTTGGTACAAGTTGAGCATAGGTACAGGTTGGTTAGAGGAGAGTGGAATAGGTTGGTTACAGGTTGTTGGCTCAGATTGGTATAGGTTTACAATGATATATCGCATAGTGATAGTGTAGTAGTGGTTTAATCATGTTACTTATATTTTAGGGCAGAAGGACAAGGAAATGATAGGTGGTTGTATCCACCTTCTGGTTGTAGCTGAAGCACATAGGGGCTTGTAGCCTCCTTCTAGTTGTAGCCATAGAATTGGGGAGTTGGAGCTTCCCTCAGGTTGTAGCCTGAAAATATAGGGTGTTGGAGCCTCCTTCCTCTTTACGCTGGAGAATTGCAAGTTGGTGCTTCCTTGAATGTAATTATTAAAGACATATAAGAAAACAATTTCGTGGTTTTCTCCTGCATTGGGTTTCCACATGAAACATTGGTGTACTTTGCATTGTGTGGATATGTCTATTATTGTTTATTATGCATTGAGTGATGTTAATGTTTTATGATGCAATAACATATTACTGATGAGCTGATGAACATTGTTAAATAAATTAAAGGAATATACATTGTGGTTAAAAGGATTAATAAGCGGTATAAATTGTTCATTACTGATTCACCCCCCCTCTCAGTAATCCAACAAGTTTTTGAACATCTCATCCTTGGGCGTGACATATCGATATGTCATCAAAATTGACATGAAGATTAAACAAAAGAAACGACAATTTGGGTCTGGGAAACCCTCACACTAGAAGCAGAGAAATGGAACCCCCAACCCGCAGAACAATGGACAGAGAAAAGATGAGAAACCTCATGAAAACTGGTCCATGCCCCAATAAAACAAGGACAATGGGAAGACAAAGAAATATATCGTGAAGTGGTGTGACTTTCATAAGATCCATTGGCAAAACATTGTTGATTGCCTCTCAAAGTAGTCATTGGTAGTTAAGGTAAAATCCTATGAATCAGATGAAGGCTCCGACGCTTAGTTAGAACTAGAAAATGGGAGACAGATCATTGACGCAGAACCTAGTTCCACTATTTCTACCACCAATATCCAACCTCGTGAACTTCATGAGCTATAGTAAGGCGAGCGCCTATTTTATTCAAATATGTGGGTGAAATGAAATCCAATACACTTCATCATTGATAGAGGTAGCCAGAAGAACCTCATCTCAGCAGAGGTTGTCAAGTGGCTATCCTCGTTGATAATGCCACACCCAGAACCCTACACCATCAGATGGCTTCATCAGGGAAGCAATATTCACATCATCCAACAGTGTCGTATGTCATACAACATAAAGCCATTCAAAGATGAGGTATTTTTTGATGTTTCTCCCCTTGAAGTTTGTGATGTTCTTTTGGGCCAACCATATTTATGGAAATGTCATGTTGTATATGAGTCTATGCCTCGCAGTGTTACTATTAATTTGAACAAGAAATTGTATAGGATATCTGAGGTAGTTCCACCTAGTGCTATTTCCTTGACCTATTCCAAGAAATGTATGATCTAGATGGATGTCGGTGGCCTCCCACCTATTGCAACTGGCTCATTTTGGAAGTTTTCCAGTTTGACAGTTGTTTCCCTAGTTTTTGGGTCCCTAACTTGCGGGGCTATTTTGAGGCCCTAAACATAGTTTTTTAAGGCTCTCCATGGTCAGAATGACCCCAGAACCTTTCCAACGGGCTATCGTGCACCTAAAATGGATATCGTATGCAAAATTTACGACCCCGAGAATTTGATGTACTAACTTACCCAAACGAGGCCCACATCACTTTTGGCGCTTCATCTCCTAGGGTTAGTTTTTTTGGATGTCTAGGGTTTTTGAAATTCTTGTTTGTTGTAAAAAGGCCTTCAAGGCCTCATTGTAATCCTATTTTGGCGAATGAGCGCAATCGTCACATCTATTCTCAGAGATAAGCTGCTACCATTACAACAAGCTTGTTTCCGCTACATTTTATAGTTTCAGCTTATTTCCTTATTGAATAGAAACAATATTTACTGTATATCTTTTATTATGTGTTAAACATATTTTAATAATAATATCTATTCATTTCATTCTGAAAATATATTCCAGATCAGTGGTATCAGAGAGGTCTTCTCCTCATCGTTCTTAATTCATATCCCCAACGAGGTTAGGGTACAAAGAATTGGGTCTCAAGCTTGTTTCTCTTGAGGAAAAAAGGTCTAGCACACCCAAACGACCTCTCATGGCAGAAGAAAACAAAGACAATGGGACATGATATCCCTTCAAATTTTTTCTCTAGGAATCCCTCACGCAACACAGGAATGAGATGATGGATATTTTTGTGTAAATCCTTCGACGACTACCAAGTGGAGGAGCCGCCCCCTTGAAGGTACAAATCAACTTCAATATTCCTATATTTGAAGGTCATATAGACACATATGCAGTAGAAAAATGGTTGAATATGCTAGAAGGGTATTTATCTGTCCATAACTTCTTGAATAGAGAAAATATTACTTTTGCGCTCCTCAAAGTCATCCCCCATGTCAAATATTGGTGGGAAACTTTCTGTGAGAAAAAGGAAATAGAGGAACCCTCATTATTTACAGTCCTAGTCACCTAGGATTCCTTCAAGGATGCTATTAAGAAACAATACTACCCTGTTGGAAGTTATCAAGACCTCTACACAAAATGGACAACGATGCGGCATGAAGAGACCAGGCAGTGCCCGAGTTCACAAATATATTCCATACCTTTCGCATCAAGATGGCTGTCAAAGATTATGAGCGACATCTGGTGCTCAAGTATCAAGGTGGTATGCATAGATACATCCAGGATGAAATGGATTTTCTAGACATCTCATCCTTGGGCGGGGCCTACCGATATACCGTCAAAATCGAAAAGAAGCTCAAAAAAAATATGCGACAATTTGGGGTTGGGAACCCCTCATAGAAAAAGCCAGGAAAGGGTGGTGCCAATGCGCAAAACAAAAGACAGAGAAAATATGGACATCCTCAGGACAACCAGTCTAGGTCGCAAGAAAATAAGGACACCAGAAAGACAAAGAAAGATACCAGGAAGTGGTGTGGCTTCTATAAGATCTCCTAGCATAACAATGTTGATTACCGCTTGAAGCAGTCGCTGGTGGCTGAGGTGAAAGCCTTTGAATCAGATGTGGGTTATGACTCTGAATCAGAAACAAAAAGTGGGATATGGATCATAGAATTAGAACCTAGTGCTACCATTGTTACCACCAAGCTCCAGCCTAGTGAAACAGACAAGCTAGAGGAAGGAAAGCTCCTTTTTCATTCACAGATGTAGGTGAAGGGTACCCCGCTACACTTCATCGTTGATAACGATAGCCAGAAGAAACTCATCTTAGAAGAGTTTTTTAAGCGACTCTCTCTCTTGATAATTCCACATCTTCATCCCTACACCATTGGATGGCTCCGCCAAGGAAGAGACATCTGCGTCAACCAACAATGTCCCCTATCATATGGCATCAATCCCTTCAAAGACGAGGTATTGTGTGATGTTTCCCCTCTCGAATTTTCTAATGTTGTCTTGGGCCAACCATATTTATGGAAACATCATGATGTATATGAGTCTAGGCCTCACAGTGTTATTATTACTTTGAACAAGAAATTGTATAGGATACTCGAGGCAGTCCCACCCAGTGTTATTTCCTTGAGCTCTGCCAAGCAATGCAGAAAGCTCATCTCTCAGATAGGGAAGTTTGTATTCTTCATGATTCTCTCTCATAATGAGCAAAAGATCGCAACCACATCGAGGGTCTCCTCAACCAATCTCTCAACACAACAAAAGAAAGTGGATAAGGTCATGGAAGAATAATTAGATATCTTCTCCTCACCTACCAGGGTGACTCTGTACTGTCAAGTCAAGCACCCCATCGATATGACCCCTGATGCACTGTTGCCTAATGGGCCAGTCTACCACTGCTATCTGTTAGAGAATGAGAAGATCAAGCGACAAATCCAAGAAATGCTCCACACGAGGCACAACCATCCCAACTCATCACCTTGCGGGAGCCCAATCGTGCTGGTACAAAAGAAAGATGGAACCTGGGGACTCTGCATTGATTACCAGGCCCTGAATAATATCACAGCCAGAAATGGGTACCTGATTCCCTGAATTGATGACCTCCTTGATCAACTCACGAGGGGAAAATACTTCAGTAAGATTGATATGAAGTCTTGCTACTACTAGGTCCTAATAGAATAGACAGATGTATGGAAGTCTGCCTTCAAGTCAAAGGAAGGTATTTTTGAATGGTTGGTCATGCACTTTGGTTAGAAAAATTATCCAACCACTTTCATGAGGATGAAGGAAGATATCCTGCGACCATTCACCAATACTTTTGTAGTGGTGTATCTGGATGACATCCTGATTTGCAACAAGACTTGGGAAGAATGCTTGCAACATATTCAGTAGGTTTTGCACACCCTACGAAAGCACCAGTTCTATGCCAACTTGGAAAAATTATCCTTCGGCATAGACAGGGTTCATTAACTAGGCTACATCATTGATCAAAATGGCGTACATGTGGATCCAACCAAAATCCAAGTCATTCGTGACTAGCCAACCCCAAACACACTCACTGAGCTTCAAAGCTTCTTGGGCCTTGCCAATTTCTACCGTAGGTTTGTGTTGGAATTCTCCCATATTTCATGGGCCCTCAGCCAAGTAACCAGGGGTGGTGGTAAGGTGAAATTTGTGTGGGGACAGTCCCAACAACAAGGGTTCGATGATTTGATGCAATTCTTATGCTCATCCCCAGTACTTTCACTACCAAAATTGCAACATCCCTTTTAGATCGAGACATATGCTTTAGAATATGTTGTGGGCATCGTTCTCACTCAACACGACCATCCTGTGGCCTATCACAATGAGACGCTATCAGATATTGTATGTAAGTACCCTACTTACGACAAAGAAATGTACTCCATTATGAAAGCCTGTCGCCAATGGAGACATTACATTCTTGGTAAGGATACAATCATCCACACATATCATAAGGCACTGCAGTTCATGCAGACACAAGGAAAATTGAAAAATGACCAACATCAAAAGTGGTCCACGTACTTGTAACAATTCCACCTCAACATCAAGTATAAAAAGGGAAGCACCAACTGTGTCGTTTATTTCCTCAACAGACCACCAATCATGACACTCACCACGGTGCTCGACTCTTACGACCATGAGACCTCTAGATGGCCCCAACTCTATGAGATAGATGCAGACTGTTAATCCCTAAATATTGGCTCATTACCCCTTAATTGGGGCATATTACATTAGTAATTTTATTTTATTTATGTCGGCTTTAGTCCATTATTTGTAATTATACCTCCTAGTCTCCTATATATACCAAGGTGACATTTTCAGTTGGAATCATCTTATATTTGGACATTTATGTGGGCATAAGGAGGTTGCCTCCTTGAAGAGGATTATTATTGGAATTTCTCTCCTTTTCAAGGAATTGAGTACTTATTCTGAGGTTTTTCTATGCTATATTGATATTTGGTTCCTAACATATGGTATCAGAGCTCAAGGTCTCAGAATTTCACTGCTACATAATTTCTCTATAGCACACCTTGGTTCCTAACATATGGTATCAGAGCTCAAGGTCTCATAATTTTGCTTCTGAGACACCTTGAAATTTTCGCTATAACATTTTTTATACAACGATTCAGAAGGAACAACTTGGAGGATATTTAGTGGACAGATCAAGGTATGTTGGGTTAACATTTCATCTCCTAATGCCTTATAATATCTGAGATACAACCTTTTTAAGATAGAGTTCTGGAATCATCCTGAATTGAGTCATTGCAAAATTTTTGCTATAATTTTTTTTCTGTAACGTTTCCGACCCTGAAATCTGGAGAATATTCACAAAAAATAGTAAGGTATCTTTGGTAACAATTAACAATTCTTGTTCATCTTACATTCGTAGATACATCCTGTGGAAGATAGGGTATCTGACTAGTCCTATTGACTAGTGTCAAGAAGGTGTTCCGTGTAAAACAATCATAACTTCTTCCCAAAGTATCCAGATTGAGTGAGACTAGTTGCATTGCATAGTGGACAACCCGTATTAGTTCTGGTACGAGTTTCGGAATTTTATATAAATTATTTTTTGTGGGGAATGCTATACAAGTGAGATATCCTGGAAAAGACAAAAATTAGTAAGTTGTGGGGAAGTTACCATAAATTCCACTTGGCACATCCAATTTTGATCAGACCTGTGGCATTGCAGAGAAGAAATATCAGAGAGCTACAAAAAATAAAATTTTATACTCAGAAGGGCCAAAATTTTGGAGATACAATAAAAGGAAGATTGTCTAGAAGAACCACCTCAAAATCAACGTTTAAAGTGATACTTGGCCAAAATGCCACCAAAAAAGGGAAATTCTACACCAAATAAGCCTCTAGACAATCCTACTTGGACTCTTGATGAAGGTGAAGAAATGTGTAGGGACATAAATGATTTACAAAAGAAGACAGTAACAAAATATGAACTACAAGAGATGATGGATTCAATGAAAGCTAAGTTGGAGGCAATAAATACTAAGTTGGATGGTTTAAAAGGGGAGATCATGGAAGGATTGAAAACTTTCCTAATAGAGAGGACACCTAAAAGTGAAAATGTACCCCATGAAATTCATGACGAGGACACAAGAAAGGTGAATCAAGAATGGAGAAACTCCAACTTTGGGTTGAATACCAACCATGTTCCTAAGATCGATATGAGGAAGTTTGATGGCAAGGATCCAATCACATGGATACTTCAGATGGAGCAATTCTTTGATCTACATAATGTTCCACATACAAAAAAGGTACAAATTGGTTCTTTATATTTAGAACCCAATAAATTTGTATTGTATCAATGGATTTGTTCTCGTAAATCACTCGTCACTTGGACAATTTTCATGGAAGATATGATAGCTCACTATGATGATACAAGGAGAAATACCTTATTTATCCAATTGATAAATCTCAAGCAAAAGGGTTCAGTTACATAGCACATTGAGAACTTCCAAAGATTGAATATAAAGGTAACAAATATTCCAAATGAGCACTTTATTGATGTATTCATAGGAACTTTAAAGGATAACATTCAACATGAGGTTTGCCTTTGGGAACCCAAATCATTGGAGAATGCATTTAGGGTGGCAAGAAATGTTGAAAGTAAAAATATGGCTATGGCTACTAGAAGGACCAATCCTAACATCTATAGAGAGAATAATGCTCCTTCTTCTAAATCACCTCAACTTACAAGGTTGACACCTCAACAATTGGAGGAAAGAAAAGAAAAAGGTTTATGCTTTAATTGTGACAACAAGTACAGTAAGGGACATAAGTGTGGTGAGAAGAAATTATTATACATAGATTGTGAAGAGGAAGAAGAATTAGAACAAGAACAATAACCATATCCATATGAAAACGTAGAAGCAATTTCATCTGAAGAGTTGACTCCCACGATATCGTGTAATGCATTGGATGGAATTAACACTCCTCAAACCCTCAAGAGAAAAGGGCATATCAAAAAGAAAAAGTTAATAGTCCTAATTGATTCTAGAAGTACTCATAATCTCATTCCCTATAAATAATCCAAAGCTCTCAATTGCTTTGTATATCCAACGCCATATTTTCAAGTAATGATTGAAGATGGAGGAACTATCAATTCCTCAGGAAAATGCAATAAGATCAATCTTACTATGGGGGAATATGTAATGAATAGTCCAATGATTTCTATACCCATGGGTGGTGTCGATGTTATACTAGGACTCCAATGGTTATAATCATTAGGAACAATGACTTTTAATTTTCAAGAACTTTTCATGAAATTTTCATTGGAAGGAAAAGAAATTGAGCTAAGTATCACAGGGAAACCCGATAAGTTGATAAGATCTAATGGAATCAAAAAATTATTGAAAAAGGGGCAGCAAGGTGTTATTGGACAACTAGTCTCTCTAGATGTTCAGACATCTAAGCCATCTATTCCTCTATATCTGCAAGGGATCATTGATAAGCATTCCAAAGTATGTGAAGATATTCCGAAAGGTCTTCCACCCACTCGAAATCATGACCATGATATTCACCTAATTCCTGGGACTGTTCCTCCTAACATTAGGCCATACAGATACCCTTATGTCCAGAAGAATGAAATTGAGCGCATGGTTGAATAAATGTTAGAGGCTGGCATTATTAGACCTAGACAAAGTTCTTACTCTGCACCTATGGTGATGGTATTCAATAAATATGGCTCATGGAATATGTGTCCATATTATAGACATGGAATATGTGTCCATATTATAGAGAGCTCAATAAGATCACTATTAAAGATAAGTTTCCCATTCCCATCATTGATGAATTGTTAGATGAACTACATGGAGAAATCTATTTCACAAAGTTGGATCTTCATTCAGGGTATCATCAGATTAGAATGAAGGAAGAAGATATCCCAAAACAACATTCCGAACTTGTGAAGGCCATTATGAATTCTTGGTCATGCCTTTTGGCCTTACAAATTCACCTTCCATATTCCAAGGGTTGATGAATTCCATTTTCAAGCCCTTCCCTCGAAAATTTGTGTTAGTATTTTTTGATGATATACTAATCTATAGAAAGTCTTGGGAGGATCATGTGCGACATGTTGAAAATGTGCTACAACTATTAAAGGAGCAACAATTATATGCCAAACCATCCAAATGTTCCTTTGGAGTGAAGGAGGTAGAGTATTTGGGTCATATTGTATCTCATGAAGGTGTCAAGGTAGACCCTAAAAATATTAAGGCCATGATGGACTCGACAATTCCCAAAACATTAAACAATCTTAGAGGATTTTTGGGTTTGACAGGTTACTACCGCAAGTTTGTTTGGCACTATGGAAGAATAGCAACACCTTTAACGACAATAACTAAGAAGGATGCATTTTCATGGACTACAGAGGCAACTAAATATTTTTAACAACTTAAAGAGGTGATGTGAAAAGCTCCTGTCTTGACCACTCCAGGCTTCACAAAAACCTTTTTTGTGGAATGTGATGCCTCGGGAAATGGAATTGGTGCTATCCTAATGCAAGAAGGAAGGCCCCTGGCATTTGAAAGTCAACTACTCAAGGGAAAGGACTTACACAAACCCATTTATGAGAAGGAAATGATGGAAATACTACATGCATTGAAGAAATGGCATCCTTACCTAATAGGTAGGCACTTCAAGGTCAAAACAGATCATGATAGTCTTAAATACTTCTTGGAACAAAGACTATCTTCAAAAGAACAACAAAAATGGGTAACCAAGATATTGGGTTATGATTTTGAAATCATCTATAAAAAAAGGAAGAAAAATGTTGTGGCAGATGAACTCTCAAGAAAGGATGAAGATGTCGAGGCCTTTCTCTTTGCTATCTTGATCATCCACTCGATTGGATAATAGAAGCACGGGATGAATGGAAGAATGATGAAAAAGTGTGGACTCTCATTCAAAGGTTGCAATAGGATTCCAATGAATCAGATACATTTACATGGAAAAATGATTCACTATGGTAAAACGATCGCTTATATTGATGTAAGAACTCCCAACTCAAACAAAATGTACTATTGGAATTGCACACCTCTCTAGTAGGAGGGTACTCGGGATTTTTGAAAACCTACCATAGGTTCAAGAAGGAATTTTTTTGTGATGGACTTAAAACTGATGTTCAAAGGTTTTTGGCAGAATTTTTGGTTTGCCAACAAAATATGGTGGAAACAATTAATACCCCAGGTCTTTTACAACCATTAGCCATCGCATGTCAACACTAGGAGGAGGTTTCCATGGATTTCATCACAGGGTTACCAAAGTCTGAAGGAAAGAGTGTCATCATGGTGATTATTGATAGTCTGACCAAGTACACACAATTTTGTGCACTCTCTCATCCCTTCAAAGCCAGTATAGTTTCCACCGCATTCGTGGAGACAATTCAAAAGCTACATGGCATCCCAAAGATTATTGTAAGTGACAAAGATCCCATCTTCACTGGACATTTTTGGACAGAATTATTTTCTCTTTTGGGTACTCAATTGGCTCACAGCTCATCCTATCATCCTCAATGTGATAGACAAACCAAGATAGTTAACAAATGTCTAGAAGGATACCTTCGTTGCTTTGTCTCTGATAAACAAACACAATGGTTCAAATGGTTACCCTTGGCAGAATGGTGGTATAACACTTCCTTTCATACTGCAACAAAAATGACACCATTTATGGCACTCTATGGATACCACCCTCCTTCCATCACTTCTTCTCTAAAATAAAAATCTAAGGTTCAAGCAGTGGAAGACTACATCAAGCATCAACAATTACTTCTCCAAATATTAAAGGACAACCTGACCATGGCACAAAATCACATGAAACAACAAGCAGATCAACACTATAGTGAAAGAAGTTTTGAAGTAGGGGATTGGGTGTTTTTAAGACTACAACCATACAAATAGATGCCCCTCAAGAAAGCCAAGAAGGATAATAAATTATCGCCAAAGTACTATGGCCCTTATAAGGTGTTGCAAAATATTGGTACTCTGACATAGAAATTGGAGTTTCCTGCATATTCACGAGTACACCTAGTTTTCCATGTTTCATGCTTAAAGAAGGTTATAGGTGACAAGATCCAAGTTCAAACTATATTTCCAGAACTTGACGAGGAAGGAAAAATGATATTGGAGCTTGAAGCCATCACTAAGAAAAGAATTTTCCAGCTGAGGAATAGATCCATTTCAGAGTATCTCATTAAATGGAGGAAATTATCGGCTGACGATTCCACTTGGGAAGATGAGTCTTTTATACAGAAGCATCCAGAGTTACTCAAGTGTTGCATACACCACTTGTCTCAAGGGGAGGGGCATGTTAATCCCTAAATAGTGTCTCATTACCCCTTAATTGGGGCATATTACATTAGTAATGTTATTTTATTTATGTCAGCTTTAGTCCATTAGTTGTAATTATACCTCCTAGTCTCCTATATATACCAAGGAGACATTTTCATTTGGAATCATCTTGTATTTGGAAATTTATGTGGGAATAAGGAGGTTTCCCCCTCAAAGAGGCTTATTATATGAATTTCTCTCTTTTTCAAGGCGTTGAGTACTTATTATGAGGTTTTTCTATGCTATATTGATATTTGGTTCCTAATAGAGACTTCACCACCACCTACCAAATGTTCGGTGTAAACGTAGTTGTCGCTTATTTCCATCTTCATGACAATATTTTGTGTCATTTAGGCCATATCTATGTTCCATCAAGCGAGTGGGTGAAGCTGATATGGGAAGCCCACTACAGTTGAGTGGCAGGACACTTCGGCACTGAAAAGACATTGGCAATGCTGCAGAAATATTTCTACTGGTCAGAACTTCGAAAGGAGGTCAGCAAGTATATCAGGTCTTGCACTACATGCATGATTTCCAAACTGTCCACTAAGAAACATGGCCTCTACATGCCTTCTCCTAATCCTTATAGGCCATTATAATCCATCTCAATGGACTTCATGTCGTGCTTCTTGTCCACCAAGCAGGGAAATGACTGTGTTTTTTTGGTTTTGGATCGCTTTTCTAAGATGGTGATTTTGGCCTCCTGCAAGAAGATCATCACAGTGAAGGCCACTGACAAGATATTCTTTGACAAGTCTAGGTACATTTTGGAATCCCACAAATCATTGTCTTAGATTGGGACAGTCGATTTCTCAACACATTCTGTTCAAGGCTCTGGTCACTGTTGGACACCAAGCTCACCAAATCAAGGATGTAAATCAAATGATCGTGCATATCCTGTGCATGTATAATTCCAAGAACCCCCGCATATGGGATGGGAGTCTCCCCTATGTTCAACATAGCTACAACTGATCCCTTCATAGCTCAACCAGCCACATCCCCTTTCAGGTGGGGTTGGGATTCGAACCATTGGGTCCCATAGATGTTGCACTACTCTTTGTGGTCACCTCGAGTGACACATCTCCTGCTCCAACTAAATTTGAAAAAGCCAATCGGTTCATTGAGTGGATCCAGCACATCCACCAAGAGGTTCAGGATATCCTATAGAAGTCCATTGACAAGTAGAAGAAGCACTATGATCAACACCGGGTGCCACATAAGTTTCAGGTGGGCGAAAATTTTTGGTTGCACTTGAAAAAAGAGTGCCTTACAAGACCCCCTTAGAATATTCTCCCATTCCATTATGGGTCATACACCATCACCAAGGCTGTGGGTGATATTTCTTTCAAGCTCAACATTCCTCCTTTCCTTGGCTTGCACCCAGTGTTCAACGTGGATATCCTTCGACCGTATTTCCCATCATTATTTTACACCTCATAGATAGAAGAATAATTGAAACCAACAGAGCTAAACCTCGTCTACATACAACAGGAATCCAATGATCATATTGTGGAAAAAAATATCAAGGGAACTCGCCAACAAAGGTTCCAACTTTATCGAGTTGTCAAAGCAGGGTAGCTCCTGCACCAAGGAAAGTGGCTCACCCGGGGCCAAATTCAGCAGAAATTTCCTCATATGACTAGGTAAATCAATGCAATGGATACCATTTCTTCCTAAGGGGGGAGGATTGACATAGATGGATGTCGGTGGCCTCCCACCTATTCCAACTGGCTCATTTTGGCAGTTTTTTCCCTAGTTTTCGAGTCCCTATCTTCTAGGGCCATTTGGAGGCCCTAAAAAGTGTTTCTTAGGGATATCCAAAAAAAAAAAATTATTCCTCGGATATACCTTTCCAACGGGATATCAAGTGCCTAGAATGAAGATCGTATGCAAAAGTTATGACCCTAGGAAGTTTATGTACTAACTTACCCTAACGGGGCCCACATGACTTTTGGCGCTTCATCTCCTAGGGTTAGGTTTTTTGGATGTCTAATGTTTTTGAAATTCATGTTTACTATAAAAAGGCCTTCATAGCCTCATTTTAATCATCTTCTAGTGAATGAGCACAACCGTCACATCTCTTCTCAGAGATAAGACACCACCATTCTAGCAAGCTTGTTTCCATTGCATTTTACAGTTTCATCTTATTTCCTTATTGAATAGAAACCAATTTTATTGTATATCTATTATTATGTGTTAAGAATATTTTGATAACAATATGTATTCATTTAATTCTTCAAATATATTATGGATCAATGTAGGAAGGTCATTTCTCAGATCGAGAAGTTTTTCTTCTTCATTATTTTCTCTTAGAGTGAGAGAAAGGTTGCAGCCACATCCATGGCCTCCATGACCGACCACTCCATGCAGTAGAAGAAAGTGGATAAGGTCATGGAAGAATATAAATACATTTTCTCATCACCTAATAGGGTACCTCTGCATTGTTAGGTCAAACATCCCATCAATCTGACCCACAGTGCACCGCTACCTAATGGGCCAGTCTATCATCGCTCTCTGCTAGAAAATGAGGAGATCAATAGTTAGATCCAATAATTTCTCCACAAGGGGAACATCTAACCCATATCATCACCTTGTGGAAGACCAATCATGCCAGTGCAGAAGAAATACGGGACCTGGCGACTCTGCATTGATTATCGAGCCCTAAATAAAATCATATTTAGGAATCGTTACCCTATTCCCTGAATCGATGATCTTCTTGATCAACTAAAGGGGGCCAAATTATTCAGTAATATTGATCTGAAGTCTGGCTACCATCAGGTCCCAATAGAGAAGATATATGTATGGAAAACTTACTTCAAGTCAAAAGAAGGTCTTTTTAATGGTTGTTCATGCCCTTTGGTTTGACAAATGCCCCAACAAATTTCATAAGGATGATAGAAGATATCTTGCGGCCTTTCACTAATTATTTTTTGGTGGTGTATATGAATGAAATCATCATCTAAAAAAAGACTTTGGAAGAACACTTGCAGCATATTCAATAGTTTTTCCACACTCTACGGTAGCAAAAGCTATATTCCAACTTAGAAAAAATCTCCTTTGGCATGGACAGGGTCTAGTACCTAGGCTACATTGTTGATGTGCATGGTGTGCATGTTGATCCAACCAAGATACAAATCATCTATTACTGGCCGACCCCAACCACACTCACTGAGCTTCATAGCTTCTAAGGGATTGCTAATTTCTATCATAGGTTCGTGTTGGGATTCTTCCATATTTCATGGGCCCTCAGCCAAATAACTAGGGGTGGTGGTAGGGAGAAATTTGTGTGGGGCCTTTCCCAACATAAAGAGATTGTTGATATGAAGAAGTGCTTATTCTCAACCCCAGTGCTTTAATTACCTGACCTGCAACAACCGTTTGAGATTGAGACAAATGCTTTAGACTATGTTGTGGGCATAGTCCTCACTCAACATGGCCACCCTGTGGCTTATCATAGTGAGACACTATTAGACTTTGTACATAAGTAACCTACATATGACAAAGAAATTTACTCCATTGTTCAAATCTGTCGCCAGTGGAGGCATTACATTATCAGGAAGGATACAATCATCCACATTGATCATAATTTGTTGTAGTTAATGCAAACACAAGGAAAATTGCAGAATGACCGCCATTAGAAGTGGTCAACATATTTGCAGCAGTTCCACCTCAACATTAAGTATAAAACAGGAAGTACCAACTGATTCATTGATTTCCTTAGCCGACCTCCAATCATGACACTCACCATAGTGATAGACTCTTTCATCCATGAGACCTATGGATGGCCCCACCTCTATGAGATAGATTCTTACTTTTCCAACACCTACCAAATGTTGGGTGAAAATATAACTGTCACTAATTTCCATGTTCAGAATGGCTTGATGTGCCATCTGTGCCATATCTTTGTTGCATCAAGTGAGCAAGCGAAGCTAATTTTGGAAGTCCACTACAGTTGGGTGGCAAGACACTTCAACATGGAAAAGAAAGTGGTAGTGTTGCAACAACGTTTATACTAGCCAAAACTTTGACAGGATGTGTAACATACCAGATATAAAATGTATGCAGAACATAAATAAAATGCTAGTAATGGTAGAATAACAACAATATAACCAAAACATTCACCACAATAACATTGAAATGATATGAGAATAATAAAAGAAATAGCACTTTGAATCTGAAACCAATGTTCACGAGACTCTTCGAGGGGGCAACCTCTAGATGAGCATAGCTCTATTACAATAATATCCAATTTAGGGTTCTCATACCATCAACTCCTATTTATACTAAAAAGAAGCATCTAGATGAAGATCCTTCTATAAGTGGAAGCTTCTATTAGGTCTTCTTACATCTGCCTTATTCTATTTTATTGAAAGGCCTTATTAACATTGACCTTTATTACATCCGAATATATTGTTCTACCTATGTGCGGGTTAGGATCCTAACATGTTCTCCCTCTTAAAAACAACCTTGTCCTCAAGGCTTGAGATGAGGAAATTCCTGCAGAATGGTAGCTGGTTCCCAAGTGTCGTCGGCTGGAGTTGTATCTTTCCACTGGACTAGCACTTCCTTGATGTCTCTCTGACGTAGGCAATACTCACGCTGGTCCAAAACTGCTTCTGGCTGTAGCTAAATGGATTCTTTTTCAGCTAACTCTAGAAGGTTGGTTTGAATTTGGCACTTAGCTCTAATCACCTTCTTTAAGCAAGAAACATGAAAAATAGGATGTAGCTTTGAATGGCTGGGAAAAGCTAACTGATAGGCTACTTGTCCCACACACTTGAGAATGGTATAAGGACCATAAAATTTGGGCACTAGATTTTGACAATGCTCGACCTTGAGGGAATTTTTCTTATAAGGTTGCAGTCAAAGAAACACTTGATCCCCTTCTGCAAATTGACGTTCAGAGCGACCTTGATCTGCTTGTTTCTTCATGCGATTCTATGCCATGACCAAATTCTCTTTGAGGGTACAAAGAATAGCCTCCCAAGCTGTAAGTGTTAGGTCAACCGCCTGGACCTTCGAGGCACCCGGTAAGTATGAGAGAACTGAAGGTGGCTTCTGTCCATATACCGCTTCAAAAGGAGTCATGCGTGTAGCTGTATGGTATGAAGTCTTGCACCACCATTTAGCTAGGGGTAACCATTGAGCCCACTAATTTTTCTTTTCCAAGGAAAAACACCTCAAATATATTTCCAAATAGTTGTTGACAACTTTTGTTTGGCCATCAGTATGGGGATGATAAGTTGTGATGAGATGCAATTCGGTGCCTTGTATCTTGTGAAAGTTGGGTCGCAATCGGAAAAAATAGAGTGCGCCATGCCATGAAGCTTGAAGACCTGATCCATGAAAATTTGAGCCACTGTGGATGATCTAAAATTTTTACTTGATCTTTAACCATTACTTGCATGTGAATTTATTAATTGTTAACCATCTTTATGAATGCAAAATTTAAGAACATTCATCAACACATAAACATGTAAGCATACTATCTAATAACAATTGGTAACGGAGTTCACCAGACTTCCTGGCTACCTCTCCGGGCCACTTTCCAAATGGGAAGGCTGATAGATTAAGTATTCAAATGCTTACAAAGTGACTTTTGAGTTCTATCTGTCATATACAGTAACAGACTTCAACAACAGATGCAAGATGAAATTCTGAGACTTTTAAGTATAAACATGGAAACCTTTCTGTTTATCTGGAAGATTCTGTGAGCACTTTTATGTCTGGATGCTTGAATGGCAAAACTGAAGATGGATCTGGAATCCTTGCGAAAAATTGAGACTTTTGAGTATAAACTCGATATATTTTTGAAACTAGACTTCGAATGCCCTTTTTGGCACTATTCCCAATCTGCCCCTGATTGTATAATCCGTACGGCCTCGGGATGCATGCCAATTCTGTACCACCTCGAACTGCATGCAAATACCACCTCGATCTGTGTGAAAATTCACTTCGTTCACAGTGCAACATCACCTCTATCTGCATGCCTGTCTCTGCCTACATCAAAACTCTTTCTTCCTCCTCAAGATGTGTGCCATGCTCCATTTAAATATTAAACAATGATAGTTTTGGGGGCACGAGCTATGGGCCACGCTCCCTCCAAAATCGCCCGAATCTATGCAATTGTTAAGTTTAATGCGCTATTCCTTGCCACGTCCAATGGCAGTTGCGCATTGGTAGTTCGTGGTTGTTAAAGTTGTTGAGGGGGCGAAAGTCCCGAGGTCAAACTCGCGGGCTTCCCTTCTATACACATATATTTAAGAACATGTGTTTCCTCTTAAGAGGTCACAGGTTCAAATCCAGAGGGGGGTAGGGTATGTATACCTTTGTAGACTTTACCAGTCAAATCGTTGGGCGGAGGGGGGTCCTTTGTCCCATATACAAGGGGGTCTCATACACCAATTTGGTGTGCTGGCTTGGCCGTGACCTTAAAAATAGATTATTATTATTATTATTATACTTGCGTGCATTTTGTGATAACATATGGTTTTATGTTAAGGTTTTTGGGCGCGATTTTTGGTGTATTATATACACATAAAATTTGGGCGCACCATATGTTTTAACATATGGTATGTTTAACATATATTTCGGATGGTATAAACATATGTTTTAATATATATCCATGGTTTATGGTTGGCGCACTATAGTTTAAACATATGGTTGTAAACCATATGTTTTATATGATTTGAAACCCATTACATTATATGTTGTGCTTTGTTATACTATGTTTTAAACATGTGCTTTGGGTTTTTAATATATGGTTTTTAAATACATAGAAATACCAAGGGGATGCCTCGGTGTTGGAAAGGTCAAGGGCTAGGCCCTTGACCACCCCTTTTTATCCAAACCAAAACTTATTTAACCCCCTTTTTTAACCATTTGTAAACCATTTCTAATCATATTCCATCAATTTTGATGGAATTTCAACTATTCATATCTTTGTCACCTGGAGACCGTTTTCCTTGAAACGAACATCACCAAAAAGCTGTTGACGAGCTCTTCCACTTTGTAAGCTTTACTTTGCCATTTGAATACTTTAACTTTATTGAATTTTGAGATGATCCACCTGGATCAGTGGATGTTGTAAATGGGTGTAAATGGGTGTTGAAGGGCACATAAATGAGCATACTTGGAAAGGCGATCAATAACCACCATGATGACAAATTTATTGCCCGATTTGGGTAAACCGGTAATAAAATCCATAGAAATATCCTTCCAAATAGCAGGTGGAATCGAGAGCGGTTGTAGTGTGCCCGGATATTTGACTGTTTCTCCCTTGTTGCGTTGACACACATCACATTCAACTACAAAATTACGAATGTCCTATTTGATACCATCCTATAAAAAGGAATGTTTGACCCTATAATAGGTTTTGGTGAACCCGAAGTTCCCTTCTGTGGGTGTAGCATGAAGCTCAAAAAGTACTATGGATTTAAGATTTGATTGTTTCCTTAGATACAAACGACCTTTGTATCAAAGTTCATCATGGATCCAAGAGTACCCTGGGGAAGCTAGAGCATTGGACTACAATTGTTGGATCAACTGCGAACTTCTGGAATCTTGTAGCCATTACTAGTGAATGGCTTGGAGCCAATCTGGTACAATGAATGAAAGAGAAAAAAAGGATCCTTCATCTTCATATTTCCGGGAAAGTGCATCCGCAACCACATTGTCTTTTCCTTTCTTATAAATGATCTCATAATCATATCCAAAGAGTTTAGTCACCCATTTTTGTTGTTCTGGGGAGGAAATGTGTTGTTCCAAAAAATAATTGAGGCTTTGATGGTATGTATTAATTTGGAAACGTTTCCCCAATAGATAAGGGCACCATAGATCAATGGCATGCATAATAGCCAACATTTCCTTTTCATAGATGGATTTTCCCATATTTCTTTCAGATAGTTTCTTACTGGTAAACGCCAAAGGTTGACCCTCTTGCATAAGGACACCACCAATTCCTTTCCCTGAGGCATCACATTCCAACACAAAGGTATTTGTGAAATCGAGAAGGGCGAGGAATGGAGTGGTGCACATGGCCATATTCAAGGTTTGAAAATCTTGAGAAGTGGTTGGATTCTAAGTGCAAGAGCTTTTTTTAGGAGAGTAGTGAGAGGTGCTGTAATCTTCCCATAATTCTGAACAAACTTGAGATAATACCTTGTTAAGCCCAGAAATCCACGCAAGATCTTAAGAGTCATTGGGTGAGGCCAGTCTTGCATAGCTTCAATATTTTTAGGATCCACCCCGATGCCATCTTTTCCAACCAGATGACCCAAGTATTCTACTTCTGAGGTGCCAAAATCACATTTAGACCGTTTCAAGAAAAGTTGGTGCTAATAGAGTAGATGGAGAACTGGATCCACATGAGCAAGATAGTTTGTCTAGGTTTTTCTATATATGAGGATATCATCAAAGAAAACTAAGACAAAATGGCGGAGAAAAGGATGGAAGACATGATTCATGAGGCTTTGGAAGGTTGAGGGGGAATTACACAAGCCAAAGGGAATGACCAAAACTTCATAGTGGCCCTGATGAGTTCTAAAGGAAATCTTGGGAATGTCTCCCTCCTTCATACGTATCTAGTGGTAGCCCGAACGAAGATCAAGTTTAGTGAAGAATTGGGCACCACTCAATTCATCCAAGAGGTCATCAATGACAAGAATGGGGAATTTGACTTTGATGGTAAGTTTGTTGAGGGCACGGAAGTGAGGACACATTCGACAAGAACCTTATGTCTTCAGGACCATGACCATAGGAGAAGAGTATGGGCTCGTACTAGGGAGGATAACACTTGTATTAAGGAGTTCTTGGACCATTTTATCAATTTCATTTTTTTGGGAAAAGGGGTGACGATATGGACGGATATTGGGAGGAAGGCTTCCGAGTACCAGGGGAATGGAATGATCATGAACACCACGGGAAGGAGGGAGTCCTTGGGGAGTGGAAAAGACCAATTGATGTTTAGAAAGGATGGCTTGGAGGTCTTGCAGGACTGAGGGTGTCTCTGTTGCTTGTATGGCATGGAGTTGGGTGATAACACCAGAATGACCTTTTTGGAGAAGCTTTTCCATGTGATGGGAACTAATGATATCAGGTGAACTGAGGGTGATGCCTTGGAACTTATATTGGTGGCCTTCCTGGTCGAATTACATAGTTAAGTCTTTAAAATCCATGAGAATGGGACCCAAAGTCCTTAGCCAGTCTGCACCCAATTTAATGTCACAAAAAACCATGTCGATAGAAAACATATGGGATTTCAGGTGGTAGTCACCAATTTGGAGACGCACATTTTCACAACTCCCTCCACATTTCATGGAACCACCATTGGCGATCATGATTTGGAAATTATTGACTCCATGGATGTACCAATGATTTTCTTGGGAAATGCGATGATGAATAAAATTATGGGTTCTACCACTATCAACCAGAATGATAACCTTTCGATGCTTGATGTAACAGATTAGATTGAGGGTTTGGGGAGCGGAGAAGCCAGTGAGAGCATTGAGGGAAATGACCGGTTCTACTTTGGGAGGGTCCGAGGGAAGGGTTATGTCAGTGAATTCAGGTGACTCAGACACAATGGGAGTTTCTACATCCTCTTCCGAAATATCCTCAGAGATGGCCATAAAAATATTTTGTTCTTTACACTTGTGGCCCGAGAAATATTTGTCATTATAGTTATAACAAAGGCCTTTGAGTTGGCGTTCAACCATTTCATCCCTAGTCAATTTTTGGATCTTTAGTGGAGCAGAGGGAGTAGTGGGATTTACTGGTTTAGGGTGAAAGATAAAGGAGGGTTTTCGATTTTGAGAAGATACAACCTGCTGTGCTTCTTTGGCTCTTTTAGTAGCCTCCACCCAACTTTGAGGCTGAGCCATGAGGACATGGGCCCAAATCTCATCCTTGAGGCCGTTGATAAAACACTCTTGGAAAAAGGCATAATACATGCCCTCTATTCTAAAAGCCAGGCGCTCAAAGGAAGCTATAAAGTCTTCAACTATTCCTAATTGTTTTAACTTTGTCAAATGGCCCAAATGGTTGGTGTTAGTTTCAAAGAATTCATAAAGCTCTACCACAAAGTGTGTCCAAGCAATATACCCTTGACGAGAATTTTTTCTCCATTGCCACCATTGCCAACGTTCTTGATCTAGATGGAGAACACCATACCAGAGTTTGGCCAGATCATCTGTAATGCTGTATAAAGAGAAATAATGTTCCATTTGGGTTACCCAACCAGTGGGGTCCGAGCCATCAAATTTGGTCACATCCACCCGTGGAAGGCGTAGGTCACATTGAAAGTGATGGTTCTAAAAGTTATGGGAATGAGAGGAATGGTCACCTTTAGTATGTGGAGGTGAGGAAGAGGAAGGGTTATCTGTTTGGTGTAGAGTGTCGAAAATACTGATTCAAGCTGGGTGGTGAGGTCTTGTTTGATTTCATCCATTGAGGACTACATGGTTGTATTGATGGTAGAAACATTGGCACTACGTTGTTTCACTTCTTGTTGGGTCTCGATGAGACCAGATTGCAAGGTGTCGAAGCGAGTGTCCAAGTCTTGGCTATGGGTATGGGCCATGAGGATGGGGGAGTTGAAAAGGGGTGGGCAGGGTCAAAATATTTTTCCTAAAAAATGATATGGATGAATGTTATAAGGGAGAAGAGATGAATCCAATGGAATAGGTCTCAAATAATGGTGAAAAACACACCTTTTTTTTTTCACCTGTAGAGTTATACTCCGGTCTGAAGAATACTGCAGAGAGGAAATGCCCAAATGCTTAACCAGAAAGAAAGGTGTATTTACTTGGCAACCTGAACACAGTTGCACAGCAATAGATCTTGTCTGTTTTAATTTGTTTATGTTTCCATCCCCAAGGGTTAGGTATTCAAGGGTTCTACCGACAAGGGTTTGCCCTGTGCTATAGCTGTCTGATATACATGCAGGGTCCAATAGTAGTACTCGAACCAATATTTTAGGGCACTAACTAAGGAGGATAGACCGTACCCTTAGCCGTACTACCCAACTACCCAGGTACTAGAGAGTATCTTCCCGAGTGCTATTCTTGGTGACACTATAGCAGTCAGGTGATCGATCGATTTATCTAAAGAGGGCTTCGGGTAATCTAGGCCAATCCGTACACAGGTGTTGTTTGATGTGCTACCACTCGAGGGGGTACCAACAGGGGTTACAAGTGTGGCCAATAAATGTGCGCTTAAGTACCACTTGTATTTCTTGTGTGTATGAATCCCTCAACCGTGGGTTTATGTGCGAAACGACAAATCTCTGTGGCTTAAAGATGCCAGAATATGTCTCTACCCTGAAAAAAAATTAACCCACACTTTCTACTAAGGAAAGTGCTCTGATACCACTTGTAATATACCAGATATAAAATGTATACATAACATAAATATAATTCTAGTAATGGAAGAATAACAACAATATAACCAAAACATTCACCACAATAACACTGAAATGATATGAGAATAATAATAGAAATAACACTTTGAATTTGAAAGCAATGTTCACGGGCCTCTTCGAGGGGGAAACCTCCAGTTGAGCAGATTTCTATTACAATAATATCCAAGTTAGGGTTCTCATACCATCGACTCCTATTTATACTAAAATGAAGCATCTAGAGGAAGATCCTTCTAGAAGTGGAAGCTTCTATTAGGTCTTATTACATCCGCCTTATTCTATTTTATTGAAAGGCCTTATTAATATTGACCTTTATTACATCCGAATATATTGTTCTACCTATGTGTGGGTCAAAGATGATTTTAAGGATGGAAATTTATTTTAAAATGTAGAAACCTTGCCGAATCTTACTAATCCTTCATATACCAACTATAAATGTTTGGCGATATTTTTGTAAAAATATTCAAATTTCTAAGGATTTTATATAATTTGTATAAA
>ML859593.1:14128-25393 GCA_009831015.1 Picea engelmannii
AGTTCCCCAAGGGCTAGTAAAAGTGGTTTTATCTTGGTCTTGAGGTGCAATTTTGATCTGATTATACCCACTGAAACCATCTAAAAATGAGAAAAAAATCTTCCCTGACAAACTTTCTAACACCTGATCAATGAATGGTAACGGAAAGTGATCTTTTTGAGTGGCTTTATTTAAGGCTCTATAGTCCACACATACTCTCCATTTCCTGTTTTTCTTAGGAACTATTACCAACGGGGAAACCCATTCACTATTCAATATAGGATATATAAACCCTGCATTGAGAAATTTTTGAAGTTCTTCTTTAAGGATTTCTCTTAAATTAGGGTTCATTCGTCGTTGAGATTGGAAGATCAGTCGACAATCTTCCTTTATATATATACGATGAGTACATAATTCGAGAGAGATTCCTTTCATATCTGTATAGTCCCATGCGAATGCTTCTTTATGTTCAAGAAGTAACTTCATTACTTGTTGTGTTTCAACATCTGTCAGGTTGGGGTTTATGTTCAGTGTTTTGTCAGGTTCAATTTCTACTAGTATACTTTTAGAGGAGATGGTGGTTGATGTTTGAGGTGGGTTTTTATAGTTAAGGTTTTCTTAGTTATCTGACTCCAAAAGTGCAGCTAGCTGGTTGTGAGTTTCTGGAGTCACGAAGGAGGGTTCACAAATAAAATTATTAATTACTTCATTGTCATTGGCATCTTTAAGGCTTAAGGCTTGTCCGATAGTCAAGATGGGTTGAGTAAGTTGATCATCAAAGTCTACCCATACAAAATTATCATTATTAATCAAGGGTGTAGCGTGAGGGTAGAGGGTAAGCTGTTTAGTCTCATAACCATTGGAAATTGTCATTGAACCTGATCTACAGCTGACAAAAGCATCTGTTGTGGCTAGCCAAGGCCTGCCCAAAATTAGAGGGTGCCCCCCAAGTTTTTTTTAGGTTGTAATACCAAAACGTTAGCTGGATAATTCCAGGATTCCAATGAGATAATTAGGTCTTCAATGACTCCCTCCAGTTTGATTGTAGAACGGTCAGCTAATTCTAGGATAGTTGGGGTGTCTCTGATTTCATTCTGCAGTTGTAATAGTTGTGAGGTTTCTACAGTCATAATATTGATAGAGGCACCTAAGTCTACCAGGACTCGAGGGATTATCGTTTTTCCAATTTGTACTAAGATAGTAGGGTGGTCGGGATCACCATATTTAACTGGGGGAACTTTACCTGACATTAGTGCAGACAAGTCGCCGATGACATGAACTGTAAGGGGATCTTTAATTTTTCTACTATGTTTCTTAATACAAATGTCTCGCATAGTCCTAGCATAAATTGGTACGTCTCGGAGTGCTTGTAATAGAGGAATTTTGACATAAATATTTTGTAATTCCCCTAGAAGATTGAAAGCAGATGTCTCAGGCATTTTAGTCAAAGCTAAATGCTCAGGAAATGGTGGTTTTGTTGTTTCAGTAGCAGTGTTAGAGGATGATTGTACCTCTTCAGGTACATCGTGCTCTTTTTTTTTGTCTTTATCAGAAGAGGTAACATCAACTATGATAGGTTCTACTATTCTCCCGGATCGTAAATGGATATCATTGCATTACGCAGGGAGAAGAGAAAATGTAGGCTAGTTATGAATATCAATGCACTGCACAAATTTATTATTGGGGTTAGGGTTAGGTTGTACAGGTAGTTGGGGCCTCATCATTTGGTTGTTTGGTGGAGTACCTTATGGTAAGGAGAGTGGTTGCAGAAATTGTGATTGAGGTAATTGATTTGGGAATGGGGGTTGTTTCCCTCTCCAATTTGGATTCCATTGGTTTAGATATGATTGTTGTTGTTGTGGAGGCCAAGGAGTCCACATTGACGGATCAACAAAGGGAGGGTTAGTTTGTTGCATGGGTGGGTAATTCATTTGACTTAGGTATTGCATTTGATTATAGGGAGGGTAATTCATTTGATTAAAAGAAGGATAGTTATTCCAACGATTAGAAGGTTTAATATGCAAGAATACAAACTGGTCAAGGTTCCTATTCTTGTTGGTGTAAAGTTATCTGCAGATCAGTGTCCCAAGACACATGAAGAAGAGGAAGACATGTCTCATGTTCCATATGCCAGTGCAGTTGGAAGTTTGATGTATGCAATGGTTTGTACTAGACTGGACATTGCACATACAGTGGTAGTTTTGAGCAGGGATATGTCAAAACCAGGGAAGGAGCATTGGACAATAGTAAAAAGGGTTTTCAGGTATTTACGTGACACTTCTAGCTATGGATTGTGCTATGAAGGAAGATTGGGATTGGATAGAGTGGTGGATATACATGCATTTGTGGATGCAGACTGAGCAGGAGATCTGGATCGTAGGAGATCTACAAGTGGGTATGTATTTAACCTGTTTGGAGGAGCAATAAGTTGGATGAGAAAAAGATAGGCTGTAGTGGCACTTTCAACTACAGAAGCTGGATACATGGCAGCCACTCATGCAAGTAAGGAAGCAGTATGGTTACAAAGATTATGTTCAGGTATTGGGTTGGTACAACAAGCTATAAGAATAGATTGTGACAGTTAGAATGAAACTTTTTCGGCAAACAACCCATCTCATCATTCAAAGACAAAACATATTGATATTTAATATCACTTTGTGAGAGACATGGTTGAAGAAAAGAAAGTATTGTTCATGAAGGTGGACACTTTGAAGAATGTTGCAGATTCATTAAAAAAATCTGTCAGCAATGAGAAGTTCTCTTGGTGTAGAGGATCCATGGGCATTGCTGCCCTGGATTTTGGACTATGTAACCTTGCAACCCCCTATGTGCAAAGAAAAAAACAAGTGGGAGAATGTTGGGTATGTGTTATATTATTTGCACGAGTAGTAGTTTCTGAGGGTCTATGCCATGCGTGCAAGTGGGTTAGAGGGTGGGATTCTAGGCCCCCCCTTAGGGGGTGTAGGGTGTTCGGGGGAAGCACCCCCGAAATGTTTTTTTACGCATCGTGACCGCATTTTTCAGACCGCATTATATTTAGGTGGATTTTTAGCACATGGTTTCTTTGCAGATGGTTTTCTATTTTCGGTTAAGAAATTAGGGTTTTGGACTAATCCAGGTCATTGGGTTAGGGTTTTGGATGTTGCTAGATCCTATATGTATTTTGTATTGTAAACATTGTAATACAATGAATGAATATAGAATATGTTGGTTTTCCTAGTTTGGGTTTCTAGGGGAAAAATATCTGTGTAATGTTTGTATTTTCCATTGTATATTTTTTGTTCTTTTATGAATATTTGTTTGTAGTAGATATTGTACAAGGTTAGAATTTACAATGACCACCATCAAAAGTGGTCCACATACTTGTAGCAATTCCACCTCAACATCAAGTATAAACAAGAAGCACCAACCGCGTTGTTGATTGCCTCAGCAGACCACCAGTCGTGGAACTCACCATAATGATAAATGCTTGCGGCCATGAGACCTTTGGATGGACCTAAATTTATGAGACACACCTGGACTTCACCACCACCTACCAAATGTTGGGTGCAAAGGCAGTTGTCGATAATTTCCATCTTCAGGGTGGGTTGTTGTGTCATCTGGTCCATATATGTGTTCCATCAAGTGAGGGAGTGAAGCTGATATGGGAATCCCACTACAGCCGGGTGGAAGGACACTTCAACATCGAAAATATAGTGGTGATGCTACAAAAACATTTCTACTGGCCAAAACTTCGACATGAGGTCAACAAGTATATCAGGTCTTCAATTGCCTGCGCTATTGCCAAACCAACCACTAAGAAACAGGGCCTGTACACCCCTCTTCCTACTCCTGATAAGCCATGGGAATCCATCTCAATGGAATACATGTCGAGCCTCCCATCCACCAAGCAGGGAAATGACTGTGTTTTTGTGGTTGTTGATCTCTTTTCTAAGATGGTGATTCTAGTTGCTTGCAAGAAGAGCATCACAACAGAAGCAACTGCCAAGCTCTTCTTTGAATGAGTCTGGGTACATTTTCGAATCCCACAAACCATTGTCTCAGATCGGGATAGTCAATTTCTCAACACATTCTGGTCAAGCCTATGGTCACTGTTGGACACCAAGCTCACCAAATCCATGACCTTCCACCCCCAGACAAATGGCCGAACTGAGGTCATAAATCGAATGATCGTGCATATCCTGCACATGTATAATTCCAAGCACCCTTGCACATGGGATGAGAGTCTTCCCTATGTATAGAATAGCTACAATCGAGCACTGCATAGCTCAACTGACCACATCCTCTTTCAGGTGGGGTTGGGATTCCAACCATTGGGTCCCATAGACATTGCACTTCCCCTTGTGGTCACCTCGACCAAATCCTCTCCTACTCCAACTGAGGCTAACAAAGCCACTCGGTTCATTGAGAGGATCTATCACATCCACCAACAGGTTCAGGATATACTATAGAAGTCCAATGAAAAGTACAAGCAGTGCCATGATCAACATCGGGTTCCATATAAGTTTCAGGTGGGTGACAAAGTTTGGTTGGACTTGCAGAAAGAACGCCTTATAGGACCCCATCAGAAGCTTTTCCCACTCTATTATGGGCTATAAACCATCACCAAGGCTATGGTGGATAATGATTTCATGCTCAACATTCCTCCTTTCCTTGGCCTACACCCAATGTTCAATGTGGACCTCCTTCGGCCTTATATCCCACCATTATTGGACACCTTGAACGTAGCAGAGAAGCTGACACCAATAGAGCTCAACCCCGACTACATATAATAGGAATCCAGTGATCAAATTGTGGACACATAGATCAAGGGCACTCAACAAAAAAGGATCCATCTTTATCGAGTCATCAAAGAAGGGCATCTCCTGCACCAAGGCAAGTGGCTCACCTGAGGCAAAATTCAGTAGAAATTTCCTCATCTGATGGGGGAAATCAACACAATGGAGACCATTTATTCCTAAGGATGGAGGATTGATCCAGGTGGATATCGGTGGCGGCCCACCTTTTCCAGCTGGCTCAAAACAAATTTCTAGCAATTTTGATAATTTACTATTTTTAGCAGTTTTCGGGTCCTGAACTTCTGAAGCCGTTTTGAGGCCCTAAACGACGATTTTTGGGGTATGTTGCGGTTGCAAAATTTCATCATGAAATTTTGTGGAACTTTTGTAGTTGGATAGATATTTCCAATGGGATATCATATGCCTAAAATGGAGATCGTATGCAAAAGTTATAACCCCAGGAAGTTGATGTACTGACTTACCCAAATGAGGCCCACATGACTTTTGGCGCTTCATCTCCTAGGGTTAGGTTTTTGGATGTTTAGGGTTTTTGAAACTCTTATTTATTGTAAAAAGGCCTTTAGAGCCTCATTGTAATCATATTCTTGTGAATGAGCATAGCCATCACATCTCTTCTCAGAGATAAGCCGCCACCATTCCAACAAGCTTGTTTTCCGCTGCATTTTACAGTTTCAGCTTATTTCCTTATTGAATAGAAAACTAGTTTTATTGTGTCTCTATTATTATGTGATAAGCATCTGGTAATAATCTGTAGTCATTTCATTATTCTCATAAAATCCGAATAAAATGAGGTCTAGGGTATTCAATCCCTTCGTCCATAAGTACGGATCTAACCATGCGATTATAGGTGTTGGAGTCAAACATGGTAGAAACCACTTGATTATCGACCATTGATGGAAACCATTAGCAAGTGCGAGATAAATAACCATTGATGTCAATGGATACCAATGTACATTAGTAAAATCCAACGAATGTGAATAAATGAGTTGAAGTTGAGCACTCGATAGAATCTCTAAATCAGGGGTCAATGATGTGAACCCACTGTCGAAAGCGAAGAAACCTGCCATTGAGGCATGCAAGTTCTAAGGTACTAATTTATTTCTATGTCTTATTCCTAGATAATGAGTTGAATTTGACAGAAAAAGACTCGTCATAGGAGGGCCTTGATGTATCCCCCATCAATGACATGAAATAAGTAACAGATTTAAAGTATATCAAAGTGTGAATATGACTTTAAACTAACACAAGGAAGGCTGACATGGTAAGAATTGATAACTGCAAATGGTCGACTCGATAGAAGGCTTGTGAAAGGTTTTACTTCTCTCGAACATATGAACGACACAAAAATGGTCTTGGCAACATTGACTCAGAGATGACCCAAGATATGAACTTATAGAAGGTAAAACGAGAGATAAATGAATTTCCCAACCCAGATTCAATGATGAAGTGGGTGTCATGTTCAAGAGCGACTATTACTGCCACTAACACAAATATAGAGACACATTTCTTTCCCAAATTCCCCCCCACCATTTCTGGTGAGTACCTCTTTATTTTTACGCAAACTTGAGGAGGATAACATATGCTTGTTGATGTAAGCTCATCCTTCGAGTGATTCCCTAGGAGTATTTTTAACGAACCCTAAGAAGGAGTGGTTTGGTCCCATATGGGTCTTTCGATGTTTGTTCAGTGAGTCCAAAGAGAGAAACTGAGGGGTTTTTCATGTTTAGAGAGTCTGAAAAACACTTAAAGAGGACTCTCTCAGTTCCTTTTTTGTAAATTAGTTCGATGAGACCGAAAAAGTGATAACCTACTGCCCATCGAATGTTTTCTTCAAATACTTTTATGAGCGTTAAAAGAACAAGGTACCTCGGCAATCTTTTCACTTTTACGGAGTGTGAAAAGAGCTTAAAGGATACTCCATGAGTTTCACTTTTCATGTTACCATGATGAGTATGAAAAGGAAACAAAAGTATACTTGGTTGGGTTCTCATTGATTTATGAGCATGGGAATGAACAAAGACCAAGCTCAGTATTGTTTTCATTTTTACATAAGCTTAAAACAAAACAAAACTATGCTTGGGATAGATTTTATTTTTACACAATCTTAAAACAAGCCAAAACTATGCTTGGACCTGGTTTCATTTTTAAACAAGCTTGAACCAAAGGAAACTATGCTTGAGGTAGGTGGTTTCATTTTTACACAAGTTTGAACCATAGTAAACTATGCTTGGACTTCCCAACGCATAACACATGGATGGTTGGCATTTAGCACCAACTTAAGAAACTAGAGGCTCTGACTTCAACATGATGTCGAAAGGATGAAAGCATTGGCCCCCAAGATTTGGTTCGTCTAATGAAATAGGACGATGAAAAGAAGATTCAAATACTATACATAACGAAGTACTTGTCTCAATCGAAGAGGAGAAAAATCTATTTCATTTTTTAACAAGCTTGACATAGGAACAAGAACTATGCTCATAAATCCAAGTTCAATCCCCAGACCTCTGTTTCATTTTTGAACAAGATTAACACAAAAATAGAAACTATGATCATAACCTTTGTTTCATTTTTTAACGAGGTTTCCACAGAGATGAAAAAACTATCCTCATAGATGGTTTCATTTTTTAATGAGCTTGAAATCAAAAAACCATGCTCAAAGTTGGTTTCATTTTTAATGAGCTCGAAGTCAGAAAACCATGCTCATCGAATCTCTTCTTAATCATGGCTTCCAAGATGACGATGCTATGAAAGGACACCATGTCAAGGGACAAAACTCGGTCATGGATTCCAAGAGATCTTCACTGGACGGAAGAAACATACTCTCGAAGGACATAATTTCAAGGGTCACGACGGGGGTAAAGAGATCTATATCTAAAGACCCAATAGAGGAGATCACCATGTCAACTACCAGATCTAAGTCATAAGGGACTGAGCTTAGAGTGAGAGGCTCATTTTCATCGACAACTGAAGGCATGGGAGACAATGCCACATAATTGACCTATGGTGGGGGCGATACCATTTGCACATAAGAACCGTTTAGGGAGGTCATTGGGTTGATGGTCTAGTCAGCACCAAAAAATGAAAGTTGATCAATAGTCACCATTCTTCCATCATTTGGGAAAGATGTCACATGAAAAAGAGTGTACACAATAGCTTTCATGGCATAGAGATAATCTCGCCCAAGGAGTAAATCGAAATCCAAGGGGTCTTGGACTACCATGATGTCAATAACAATAGTTTTCCCTCCCGAAGTTAAAAGAAAATGAGGAAGGACCCCTAAAGGGTGACTGGTTCTTCTGTTAAAAGATAACAAACTCTTCGTAACCGGAAAAAGCTGAGGATAACCCAAATCTTGCCAAACAATAGAGGAAAAAATACTAACGGACGAATCTTCGTCTATCAACATTTGAGGAACGTCCTGGCCACAAACTTGTATTGTAATATTGAAAGGAATTTAAAAGGGAATATGAGGTCCAGTTAGCACACCCCAATTAAAAAGGATGGTCTCATTACTTGGAGGGGGTTCCATGGGAGAAGGAGGAATACCCCCCAACATGGTATATTCAGTATCAACGAGAAAAACATGGGAAATATTGGATTTACTCTCTAGGGGGAGAGTAGGATTGACTGATGACAAGATGAGATCGACCACTTGAGTTTCATTCTCTAAGGGGAGAATGGGGTCGACGGGTGGAAACATATCGACCACTTGGGTTGCACTCTCTAATAGGAGAGTGGGATTGACTAAATATGGGATCGGATCAACCTCTTTGTCAATTGGTTCAACTAAGGATGTGACCATATTGACCACATGATCAACTAGACTGACTAATGAAGGGACCGGATTGATCATTCCATCAACTACAGGTGGGTTGAGAGTAAGCTTGGGAGAAGAAGCTAGAAGTTGAGGTTTTGAAATAGTCATGTCTTCCAATAATTTTGAGGCTTTTTCCATACGAGGGAAAAGGTGATTTTGATGACTCCCTTCACATAAAATACAAGGAAATTTGACTTTGCTTTTGTTCTTCCCAACTGTACCATGACTAGTTGATGAGAGGTCATCAACATGTTGTTTAGAGGATAACATAACGAGTTGGAGAGGGTGTGTAGACCATGCTTATATAGCCTTGGATAGACCAGGGAAATCCTTAAGAAGATGGCTTGTAATGTCCCCCACCTCTTAAATAGGTAATGAGCAGACTCAGTGGCCTGGGCACCCCCACTAGGTCATAGTCTCACACTGAAGGGGGGAAAAAGTCAAGAAGTTAAAAGTTATATTTTTAAGCTGACTTAACAAAGGAAAAGGAAAGAAGTAAAAGATAACTCAACAGAAGAATAGAAGATTAACCCTGGGAGTTAACCTAACTCAACAAAGAATTAGAAGGAAAAGTATAAGTAAGAGGCTAGGGTGCACCTATTATTCATTCTGGTTTTGGATTAGCATTTGATATTGCTCTTGACCATTCATTTTGGGGGTTTTGCTGTACAAGCCCTTGGGAGAAACTCAGTGGTGAAATATCCACTCATCTTGTTCCACAGCTTGGTCTCGGGGATGAAAGACTCCTCTACACCATTCTAGTCTCAGGGCCAGTTTATTGAGGGAGGTTTGATCCAGCTTATCCTGAGGGCCTAGGGCCATTCTGAAAGTTGGGTTTTGTTTGTAGGGGTAGGACCATCAGTTTGAGGGATTTTCTGGAGGGTTATCATCATTCTATATGTGTCTGTAGATTGGGACATTGTGGAGCCATAGGGGATGTCTTGTGATTTAGTAAAACTCAGATCTAGGGAGATCGGCTTGAGATACGATCCCGAAACTTCTCCCATGGGATTCTCATAGCCTAATCTATATTCTTGGAGAGTTTCAGAGAATTTGGAGGCCTCCTTCATCAGGGATGAACCAGCTAGGGTTTCAGTCATCCAGTGGGGCACACCATTCAGTGAAGAATTCAGATCTACGGGGTTTGAGAGTGGATTTGGGAATTTGAACATTTTTATTTTCCTTACAGTTGCCCAATATATCATTTGGCATATTTCTCGGGATGATTGGACACTTTTGGTAGAAGGGAAGAATTATTCAAGGCTTCAGCATTCTAGCAGGACGTGGCACTTTCCAGCTTGGAGGTTGAGCATTAGTGCGGCTCAGATTTGCTTGATTTAGTCTTCATAGTATATCCAGTCTTTGGAGGCTTATTTTGTATTGTCGGGAGAATTTTGTAGAAGCTCATATGTATTGCTTGCACGACCATCTGAGGTTTATGTGAGATCAACCATCTATTGTATTGATCTTACATTGCTCATAATAAAAAGGTCAGATCTTTTCTTGTGCTTCTACATCTTGAATATATTGTGATCTCCATGTGTTGATGAATCTTGTATGCACTTAATAACTCAATAAATTAGTAGTATTTAGTGATTCCAAGAAATAATTTGGTTTGGGATCATTACAGTGGTATCAAAGCCTTGATCCTCCAAACCTGTGGAGAGATCAGTGCATGCAGAAGTAAAGGGGAATTGTTATGGGTCGGAGGAAGAAAAGCAACAGTGAAATAGAGGGAGAAATGGAAGGGTCAGGAGATGACCATGAGCCTCAGGGCTTGGCTCTCTTAGTAACTGAATTTGATAATTTCCAACAAAACATGAACCGCACAGAAAGCACATTGGTCTGACAGTTGGATGAGTATCAGGAAACCAACAGAAGGGGACAGGCCGAAATCTCTGAAACCTTGAAGAAAGTTGATGAGAATATACAGAAAATGAACGAGAACCAAAACAGGATAACTGACCTTCTGATGCAAGTAACCCATCAAGGAAAAGATCCTGATACGTATGGGAATATGGAGGCTGGAGGGTCTGGTGGAACCCATGAGGAAGACAAATATAACCTGGAGAAAGCATCAGGATCCGAAGGAAGTCTTGGAGGTGGCACATTCCATGGGAAAATGGGTAGCAGGACCAATCATAGGCCATACATGCCAGTGTTCACAGATGAAACGCTAGGCCAACACTCAGGTAGCAGAGCTAACCCCAGACCATACATGCCCACATTTACAGATGAGCAAGAGCAACATGAACATGTTGAAGATTTTGTGGCACAATTAGCTAGGAGTACTAGGGAATACTGCATCTTGGATATGAAAGTTCAAAGATAGATGTCCCTAGACCAGTATTGCCAACTTAAGTTCAGAAAATAGCCTAGGATGAACCATAGGGGCAGCTTTGAGTTTGAGCGAAGGGAAGGGAAGATAGAGATTCCATACTTTGATGGTACAGCTAAGATGATAGCACAAGCATGGGTTCAGAAGCTGGATACTTACCTGCAGCTTAACCCCATGAGAGAGATGGAGGCCATCAAGTTTTCCACTATGTACTTGGATGGCAAGGCCCACGACTGGTGGTACCATGGGATCACCACACTCAACCACAACCAGATTGTATCCTATACAAAATTCACTCAGAGGCTCATTAATAGATTTGATCTAGGAGATCC